>BMAU01006842.1:207500-396613 GCA_019973935.1 Trichonephila clavipes
TCATGATTTACTATTTTTATTTAGAAGAGAAAGTTTATATTTAGCGGATTACAGGACGCATGTTATATTCATATTTTATGCATTCAATATTTTTTTAAAAATATTTCTTATAAATCCTTTTATTCAAGGTATTTCTTTTCTTTTCTTTTTCAAATTCTGCATTCTTTTAAAAAATATATTTTAGTTGTTCGTATTAAGCATTCATATATATATATATATATATATATATATATATATATATATATATATATATATATATATATATATATATAAATATATATAAAAGAAATATGTATTATACATCAAAAACAAGAAATAATAGAAAAAGAACATAACAAGAAATAGCGTAATAAAAATATAAAAGCTGAACATGAAGAACAAAATTATAGAGAAAAGAAAAAAGAAGAACCTAGCGAGTCACAGAAAGCAATTTCGGACTTAGGACCGAAATATATAAATATATATATAAATATATATATATATATCTATATATATATATATATATATATATATATATATATATATATATATATAATCCAATATAAAATAATTTTTCAATATATAATCATATACATATACATACACACATATATATAAATTTATACATATATATACATATACAAAAATACATAAACAAAAATATAAAAATAGACATATAGTTATATACCTAAGATAACTAAAAGTAGGAAGTATATATATATATATATATATATATATATATATATATATATATATATATATATATATATATATATATATATATATATATATATATATATATATATATATATATATATATATATATATATATATATATATATATATATATATATATATATATAAATATATATAAAATATATATATATTAGCACTTCAAGAAGTCTTTATATTATATTAAAAAACTACGTACTTTTCTTCGAAAAAAAGGGCAGTTTAAACAATTAAAACTCTCATGAATTTTGAAAATGCCACTCACATTTCTCATTTTCAACAAGGCTTTTTTCCTTCTTTTTTATCTTTCTACTCCTTGATTAAAATTGTTGTGAAAGAAACATAATTTATCCGCAAACACAGACTGTATAAAAATTAATAACTAAGAAAACAATTTATTATTCTTAAATTTTTCATTACACTTTTGAATAATTTATGAAGAATTAAAATGTTAAATAAGATTATTATGAAATTCATACTAATATTCTAGTGTTAAGTCAATGCGCATGCAATTTGTGATGCCTAAGACGTTTTGTAATTTGTGCGCATATGAAACTCAAATAAGAAAAAAAAAGGCATGCACAAACTTGAAGTCGAAAATTGCGTATGGAACACTTGAAAAAAAAATTAAATATAGTGCGTTTACAATTTATATATATACACTGCTGGACAATTGCTAAGGACGGATCACAAATTGCTATGTAGCATAACATTAAGCGAGACATGAGGCCTAGTAGGATAAAATATAGTTGCCTCACTGTTCAGATATTAGAATAAAGAATATTTATTGTTCCACCGTGGAGTGTGATGCAACATTCCACATGTCGTACCATACTTTGCACAACATTATCCAGCAGCTGTTGAGGCAATTTATCCCATTCCTCTGTGAGTGCACGGATGAGGGTGTTCTTGTTTGTCGGAGGATAGTTTCGACCAGCAACTTGCCTCCCCAAAGCATCCCGCACATTTTCAACGGTATTTAGATCTGGAGCACGCGCTGGCCATACGAGACGTTGAATACCCTAGCTGTCTAGACAATCCTGAACAGCGAGTGTTCGATGACATGTAGGCAACCACATGTAGGCGCGTGTGGCCATTGATCATGATGCCGGCACACACCATGATACTGCATGTCGGATATCGGTCCTTTTCCTGGATATATTCTGGACGATGAGCAGTACCACTCTCGCGCCAGATCAGTTGGCGTCTACAATCCGATGACAGACTGAACTTACTCTCATCTGAGAATAGTACGCATGCCCAGTCCTGTTCAGTCCAATTGTGATGCTCACGACACCATTGCAAACGGGCAGTACGGTGCTGTCTGGTCAATGGGACACACACAACAGGTCTGCGTGCGTATAGTCCTCCTCCTCTCAAACGTTTGGCAACAGTTTTTCGGGAGATCTGCTTTCCTGAGGAAGCAAGAAACTGATTTGCCACCTGCTGAGCTGTGGTGCGCCTGTTCCTTTTTGCTGATAGGACAATATATCTGTCTTCTGCAGGTGTCGTACTTCTAACACGACCACCCCTGTGCCGTCTACTACACATTCCAGTAGTTTCAAATGACTTCCACAGCCGTGAAACAACGCTGTGAGCGATGTCGTACTCCCTGGCAACATCTGTTATTTTTCGCCCTTCTTCAATCTTTCCAATAATTCGGCCACGCATAAAATCATCTATGTGATGTCGGGAAGACATGCCAAAAATTTTAAGTTCGTCTATTAAATCTTTCCTGTAAAACTTTGACTTGAAACAACAACTGTCCATACGCGTCAAAACCTTTAAAGCTCTTATGAACGCTATCACGTGATGAACAGACGTGGAAAAAAATTTGCATACTCATACTTCTTCTTACTAATTTCCTGCACTTATTCTAATTTTCCACATTTTGCTTCCTTTCATTTTGTGGTTGCTATGGATGATAGTGTTATCCGTCCTTAGCAATTGTCTAGCAGTGTATATATATATATATATATATATATGAAAGAAATTTGTATAATATATCAAAAACAAGAAATAATAGATAATGAACATAACAAGAAATAACATAATAAATATATAAAAGCTAAACATGAAGACCGAATTTATATAAAAATGCAAAATGCATCCACGAGTCAGAAAGAAATGTCAGACTTAGGTCCGAATAAGTAGGGTTAAACTAGTTTGAAGGCGCCAACCTTCCCCCTTTGCAACCTGGTAGGAAAAACCAAATAAAATAAAAAAAAAATTCAAAGTTTGTAAAAACTCAAAAAGAGTATGATAAAACCACTGACATCTACTCTGCAACAAACTCTCCCAAAATCTTAATGCATAAAAATTCCAAAACAATTACGTAAGAAAAGTAGAAAAACAGAAAAATCCTAAAACAATTACGTAAGAAAAGTAGAACAATAGAAAAATCCTAAAACAATTACGTAATAAAAGTATTTTTCAAAAAATAATTTAACAAAATTTCTCTACTCACATAGCTTTTTCCAAGAGAATCAAGCGTCTTGAAATGAATGAAAATCAATTTTTCACCGAGTTAAAAAATTCGAATATACATAAACTTATATTTTGAACTAAATTTTAAACCAGCAAGCAAAAATAGATACCAAGAGAGATGAAAATCAAACATGGTAGGCTTTGAATTGGTTGATTGTCAAAAACGTAAATTTGCTAGGCTCTAATTTGGTTGGCTGTCACTCTCTCCCTCTCTTTATATATATATATATATATATATATATATATATATGTCATATAAATATAATATTTTCAGAGTGGTTGATTTAAACAATGGCGAATCCAAGGTAGGGCGTGTCTGGTGATGCGATTTTCTGTGTTACATGGAGCGTGGTCGAGTACTGTATTATCGAAGAGGCACTTATATAAATCGTTATTCCTATTTATTCAGATCCGGAAACACAAAGATATAGTAAGGGCGGCATTAAAAATTAACAAGAAGCAAACTTAAAGGCACAATCACAGACAAAGGGAAACATAGAACGCGTTGCAGCCGGCTAATTACGTGATGAAGGCATGTAGACAAAACAGAGCGATTACACAAGATTTTTGATTTTATACCAGGAATGCAAGCACGTGATGATTAGGTAATAATAGTTCTGATTGGATATAATGCGCGGGACAGGGACTTTGGACTAGCCGATTACGATTAAGATTACAATGTTAATTTTAAAGCAAAGAATTAAAGTTATTTTAAACATTAGTACAACGAGTTAATAAAAAGGATTCGTGAGGGAATTATTACATATATATATATATATATATAATATATATATATATATATATATTGATCAAGAAAATATATATATTGATCAAGAAAATTTTTTTTTTTTTAAAAAAATTACATTATTATTTCAAAAATATCGAACGCCTTTTCGTCCAAGTCGTCAAGATTTTAAAAAAATTAAATAATAATACAAAAAACATTGCATTTAATATTTTATATTTAAATATTTTTACATTTAACTACGAAATTAAAGTCTTGTTTATATCTGTATTTTGAATTAGTTGAACGCTTTATGAAATTTTTTGATTGTTATTTACTTGTAAAAATATTTTTAGAAATGTTCTGTTTAGAAATCTTTCTAGAATCCATTGTACTATTATTAGATGCAGTTGTTTGAAATAATTCACTTTTACCCAATAGATGGCGCCAACATGGTGCGTAATCTAAGCGTGTTTTTCAAACATTCGCTCCGAACAATTTTCCGACACTTGAAATCATTCTGAGAACAAAGCAATGGAAAACAACATTATTTCTCTCTATATACTTACAAAAACAATAGTATTATTTTATTACGCGTATTTAATTTAAAGATTACATTTTTATGAATCGAGCCAGTTTGAACAATGTAATTTAACATTTGTCAAAGCATCATTCCACTGTGTGTTACATTCCACATCGTTTAACTCTTTCCTTAATATATTACATTTTCTTAACAGTGTTTTTTTTTCTTTCTGTAAACTAAAAAAAACATCCAGTGGAAATAATAATAATAATGTAAAGGGTGTTTCTTTAGAGGTATGGAACTTTAAATTGCAATAAAACAACGATGTATTATTCGATTGACATGAATTTTTCTTATTCGAAATATAATCTTAAGGCATTACATTTTAAATATGATTTCTGGCATATGACTGCCACGGCTGACTCGGATGTAGTCCAATCTGGACGTCCAATTTTCGATGACTTTTTCAAACATTTGTGGCCTTATATCGGGAATAACACGGCGAATGTTGCCTTCCAAATGGTCAAGCGTTTGTGGCTTATCCGCATAGACCAATGACTTTGCATAGCCCCACAAAAATAGTCTAGCGGTGTTAAATCACAATATCTTGGAGGCCAATTCACAGGTCCAAAAAGTGAAATTAGGCGGTCACCAAACGTGTCTTTCCATAAATCGATTGTTGCACGAGCTGTGTGACATGTTGCGCCGTCTTGTTGGAACAACAGCTCCCCGACATCATGATTGTTCAATTCAGGAATGAAAAAGTTATTAATCATGGTTCTATAGCGATCACCATTGACTGTAACGTTGTGGCCTTCATCGTTTTTGAAGAAGTACGGACCAATGATTCCACCAGCCCATAAAGCGCACCAAACAGTCAGTGTTTCTGGATGTAACGGTGTTTCGACATACACTTGTGGACTAGCTTCAATCCAAATGCCGCAGTTTTGTTTGTTGACGTACCCATTCAACCAGAAGTGCGCTTCATCGCTAAATAAAATTCGCTTATGAAAATCGGAAACAACGCCAATCTCGTTTTGGGCCCATTTGACGAATCTACGCCTTACTTGATGATCGTTTTGATGAATTGTCAAACCAAACTGAGAATAAATCACTTGACAGCTGTTAAATCGGTCGCCATCTTGGAAAGTAATGCCAACTTAAACTTCTATACCTAGAAAAAAAACACTCTTTATTATTATTAGTATTACTCTTATTATTGCCCAGAGTATAGGCAAATTACAGGTTGACCAGTCTCAGTATTTTTTTTAAACCTGTCATCTTGGTTCCTAAGACCAAGAGTTTGCTATTGCACTACTGCAGTGCTTCTCAAACTTTCAATACTGTCACCCCCATTTTCGATCACAATTTTTATCGCTCCCCCCTTATACATTAATAAAGTACTGAATACAATAATAATGCACTTTGACGCTAACGCTACAATAGGCGATCTTAATTATAAGCCATACAAATTATTAACATAAGTATTAAAAATTTTGTATTTTACTTTTAAGCAAAATAGATAAATAAAATAATAGGATAATTATTATGTTAATTTTCCTTTCTCTAATTTTTAAATTGAACATATTGCAAAATGCGGTGGCTGCTTAGAAGACAAAATATAGATATCTGCTAAATATAGAAAAATAATTCAGAGGGTCAATTTCTAATCATAAGCATTCCTTATAAAAGCTTGCTTTGCAAGACAAGCCCATGGAAGGCGTTAATACTTATAAACTTGTTCTTAATTTACTATTAATTAGGTTTAAAATACTCTGTGCTGCACTGATACATTAAAAGTATAACGACTGAAGTGCCCGTTCTTTGCCCGAGTTCATTTATAAGAAAATAAAACATTATTGATATAATAGCTGAATTGTAAGGAGAGCACAAAGCCAAGTGCTCGACAATGTTTACAAAAATGTAAAATGATCTTTTTAAAATGGTTGCTCAAATTATAATTAGTTTTAAGTGAATTGTAATTTTAAGCCTCACAGAATTAGCATTTAAAATTTATGTTAAATTATGAACAATAATATAAAATTCCGATGAAGAATAATTGTATTATCTAATATATATTATAAATGTGAAAATATTTGTTGGTCTTTCACGCAAAAACAACTGAATGGATTTTAATGAAACTTTACAGTAATATAGCTTATACATCAGTATAGCGCATAGGCTCTATAATTTATAGCAAATACTCTAATTTATAAAGATTTGGGAAAAGTGTCAAAAATATAACGATATTTTCCAAGTAAGTAGTAGGAAAAAATTATGTCTTCTGCTAGCAATTCTGGCATGCGCTGCAAAAAAAAAAAACCACGTCTGCATATATATATCATTTTTTTTTTTTTGTGAAAAACCTATTTTGTTTTGGCTACGCAAGTTGCTCGCTTCTAATTAATTCCTCTGATATAATGCCTATTTTTTTATTTCAGAATCAAACTAAATTTTGAAGGGAGATGTTGTTACAAATCTCTCTTTTTTTAATGTTTTTTTTTAACATCTTATTATGCATATTTGGTAGTAAGAAATTGATCTTTTTTCCAAATAAATGCTTTTATCAGTTCTGATACTTAAAGTAAATAAGCTTTATCTTTCACAATGCATCATTTGGACAAATTTTCAAAATTTATTTGTGGTTCGTAGTTAATTATAACGCTATAATTTTAATTGAATATGCAGATATAATTATTTTTACACTTAAAAACGCAATAACAATTGTTCTGTATTTCTTGGAGTGTGAGAGTGAGTGAATATTAATGTTGCACTGTTCAGCTACGCGAGGGCTTTTGTCAACGGATCACGTAATTTTGAACCATAGTCAAGTAACGTGGATGACATCTGAGCTGGCACCCCTTTCTCCTAACTACCACACCACACCAACTTAGAAGGAATATTTTACCAATATTTAGCAGGAATATTCTTTGAAATCCACTCTTCCAAGATATATGGCAGCACGGGTTTCATGATGAGTATTTTAGCGGAAAAAATAGTTTGTCAAAATTTAAGTGCCTTATGTTTTTGTATGTTAATGAAGACCTTAGAAAATGATTTGACTACTTATTTTAAGTGAACGGTATATATAATTAATTTTACAGTGGAATTTCTTTATTTAATTTATTAGCTCTAACGGATTAAATTTTCCAAAGTGGAGTATTTTTTTTTATGTATATCCCTTAATTTTAAATGTAGCCATCCAAAAAAAATATTGTATGAAAAAAACTGCAGTAAATCATAATGCGGTTGGAAAAATTATTAACGTGCATCTTTCCCCTACACGGCGGGTCTTACAAAGCTCTAATAAAGCTCGAGTTATGAAAGTAGCTAGGCATTTGCCAACTTGACTCTATCGTTAACATTTCGCTATGTTTTTCATTGGATCGTCATTATAATTTAAGAAACGGCATATGGATTGCGAACATAATTTTAACATAAAATAAATACTACAGAAAGTAATAGTAATGAATTATACTTTCAGATAAAAATTATTTACACTATTTTAAGCGTTCATTACCCAAAACTTTTAACAATGTGTTACTTTTGCTGAGCAGAGATCAGCTTAGGAATGTATTTTCAAAAATCAACCCTCAAGAGTGTTACGGGGAGTTATAAATAAAAAAAAAATCCGTTTTATCAGCTATTAGACCAACATACTTAAAATTTAACAAATGTGCTTTAATTGTCTCTCTTTTTTTGTTACCTGAGTTACGCCAAAAGCTTTTTTTTGTTTAATTTGCAATTCACGTAAAATTAACTCATTAAAAACTTCTTTATTATTCAATATGTGTTGTTTAATTTTTCAGTTCACCCGTGCGAAGAACGGGTATACCAGCTAGTTTTTAATATTTAAAGGGAAAATACTTCAACATGTTTTAACCCGGGAGCAGGCATGCACTCGATATGGTCGAGCGGGGTTATTGAGTCACCACAATCCTTTTATTTTTATAATTATTTTATTTTACATGATACAAATCGTGATTCCAGTGAATAATTTTATTAAGAGAAAGTTTACTTACCTACTTTGAAGGACTTTTCACTTTTTCGTTGGTAACAATTAAACAGTTTTGCCAGAATTAACGATTTCGTAATCTGTGTGTCCCGCACGACCTTTTCCGGGTAAAAATTGTATTCATTATGATAAGATGTATGTTACTGCTAAAAAAATTGTGTAAAACGTTTTTCGTTATGCTTTATATGTGTGAGAATACTCTTAAAAATAAGTGTTGGCCAAGTACCCTTTCAAAGTGTGTGTGTGCTCTCCGTGGTTTTCCATCTATCATAAAACTTGTTTTGCATGGAAGAAAGCGCAACAGAGAAATACATTCCTTACAACTTCCCTAAATGAGAAACAAACACATAAGAGAGGGGTCATAACTAACTGTACCAATAACTTAGGTCAAACATATTACAGCTATAATGTGCAGTATTTCAAAAATAATGGCAGTGATGAATTTTTTATGTTCCTAATTTTTTCGATTCTGGGTCTGGGATGTGTTTTTACTCTGAAAGAGTTGTATGTTAGGTTTAAGCAGAAAGCGTGGTAAAAAAATCTCTCATCATGGGATTACAGCAAATCAAATAAAAGTTTTTTTATTTGGTTATAGGATCAAAGATAGTTAATTAGATATTGAAGAAGTGTTTGTTTTTGACGACTTAATATCGCGCGCCTATAAATTATATCAGAGTAAAAATGCATTTTTTATTATGTCTGAAAATATTTTGTTTTAATTCATTCCAGTAAATCAATTATTTTTAAATCTTGTATTTTCGATATGCTCGCGCCCCCCTCGTAAGGTTATCGCACCCCCTATGGGGTTCGCGCGCTACAGTTTGAGAAACACTGCACTACTGTGGATATTTCTTACTATCTTGACTAGTTATATACATATGCTTTAACTACTTGTACATATATATATATATATATATATATATATATATATATATATATATATATTCTCAAGTCAAATTTTATCTGTTTTAAATTAAAAATTAATTATTTTATACATTAAATAATTTAAAGTAACACTAGAGAAACTTTTGGACATTTTGTCACAGCCATCTGAAATGTAAGTAATGGCGATTATACAGCCCGGCAGAATTGTGCTCCGGAAAATATACCCTAAAGATAATCAGCACCGTACGCAACAATGGGGTAGGTGGTTCAACCCCCGTGCGTAAACCAACAACAATGCAAAATCAGAAAAAAAAAAAAAAAAAGCATATTTCTAGAAATGTCTCAAATCTCCTAAATGCTTTTTTTTTATTCAAATAAAGTTCAAATCGTTGTATAAAATAGTAAGTATGATTTAAATGTATCAAACATTATACACTCCTAAATATATAATCTTTAAATACATAAAAACAAATTTACACCTAATTCGGATTCTTAAGCGCCAACATATTTAATTTTAAAAATGAAAACATTTTGTTAACGAATATTTTTTGGAATGAATAAGCGCAATCGAAAAATATCCATAAATTACAAAAGCAGAATTTTATTTTTTTAGAGAACGTACTCAAATATATCAGAAATTTATTCTATTTTAAATAAAATGAATGTACTATTAACAACACAGTAAGACAATTTTTTAAAGATTTCGAGTTTCTGTTGATACCGTTGGAAATTCTCAAACAGCACGGAAATAAAGTTTTTATGCATTAAATTAAGAATAAGTGAGTGTTTTATTAAAAATATATTGAATATGCAGAATGAAATTCAGTTATACGCTTTAAAACGTTAATAAGTTAATCATTTAAATAAATATTTTAAACTCAAAAGATACATTTACAGTTTCATACTTGAATTAACATACACGAAAGCTATTGTAGAAATTAAAATTAAATACTGACTCAATATTGTTACTTATTAGAATGAAATCACTTTTCAAATCTGTTTTGTATGAAGATTTGAATATTATCCGTATTCAATCTAAACGGAATGAAAAAATCAGAAGTGGAGTGAATTGCTGATGCATGAAACATATCTTATTGCAATATGAAAGATATATCCAACTAATTAATTGTATCGAACTAATCATGCATACGGCAGACAGTTAAAAATTCCCTTGGCGAAGAAATTAATTGTCATCCTTACAGAAATTCACTGAAAACTTTTCGTATTATTATTTATTCTAAAACACTAATTAAGGAATGAATCCTCCTTTATCTTTCCCAAAAAGAATAAAGGAGCAAACTTGATTGCCGATAATAGCAGACTTTTAAATCATGGCTCCTGTAATCGCTTAAAATTTTACCAACATATCCTTTTAAAAATAATAGTGAACATTACTCCTTACCGAAAATTAAAGTTCAGCGTGGAAATGGAGGGTATTTTCCCTCCTGGTTCCCAGTTTTACGAAGAATTTTGATTTAATTTCCCTCGCGAGTTCAGGAAATTTTTCCCTATTTTGAGAGGAAGAGATATAATTTAAGGTAATCCTTTAAGCGTTCGTTGCTTGGTTAGCATAATTACCCTTTGAAAAAACTGAGATTGTGTAAGTACTGAAAGTTTACTTGTTTTAAATAGGGAGTTCATTTGAATTTTCATTAAAGGTTAAAAAAAAAAAAATGAGAAATGTTGAAGCCTTTCAGATAATAAAGAGAATTAAGTTTGAAGGTGTGACATACATTTTAAAATGTTTTTTTTTCAACTAAAATAAATTATTTCTGATTTTATTTTAAGAGATATAATTACTAATTAAATATGTATTTTATAAAATAATAATCAAATTTGTGATATAAGTAAAATAAAAAAAGAGTCATAATGAGACCGAATTGTTTATTGCTGAATGTGTATATGTTTCAAACAAAATTTTGTAATTTTATTTTTTAATCAAGAATAAAATAATTTTTCATTAAAAATATCAAAAATATCATTGTATTTACTTAGTTATATCAAAAAAATAACTAACAATTTCAGTTTTGTATTTTGTTCAATTGTCGGATTTTATATGAAAGAAGACATTGCTACAATGTAACACTGCATAGAAGCCAAATTTATAAATAAATGTATGCGTTATATGAATACATATATACACTCATGTCCATAAATTAAGGATAATTCAGAATCACGCAGAAATTGAACTCTAAAATAAAAATTTCACCAGTAGAATTATCACACATATCTTGAAGAAGAATATGCAAATTACAGGAAACCACCAGATGGGGCGGATAGTACGTCACCAAGACGAGAGTGTAAGAGAGGGGTATATAAGGAATGCTGGCAAAGAAGTAAAATTGTTCACAAGCACTTTAAAAGACTTTCAGAGCAATAACCGCATAGTTATGGCACAAATGAAACATTTGGATGATTTTTTACGTAGTAGAATTATTGGACGACTGGAATGTGGACGTACCCAGCTGAAAGTATACGAGGAACTTGGAATCATCCAGAGTGTCATCTCCAGGCTTTGTCAACGATTCCTAGATGATGGTAATGTGACTAGATGTTACAGCACAGTTCGCCCCCGAGTTACAACGCCGAATGAGGACCGGTATATTTGGCATTTACTGCCAAAAGAAACAGACGGAGCACAGCATCAGACCTCCCTTGTCAGCTCTCTTCAGCTTCCGGTACGACAGTTTTAAGGCAGGGAGTGTACAGACGCTTAGGGCACATAGGTCTATATGCTCGTAGGCTTGTCAGATGTGTTCCACTTACCGCAACTCACTATCGCCTGCGATTAACCTAGAGTAGAGAGTCTGCATTGTGGATTCCACAACAGTGGTCTTGTGTGATGTTTTCTGACGAGTTCAGGTTTAGTTTGCAGTTTGATTCTCTCCGGACTTTAATATGGAGAGTGCCAGGTTCCCGTTACCACCAAGAGAACACCATTGAACGATACCGTTACGGTGGGGCATGATGGTTCGTTAGGGGAGGAATTTTTGTTGGTTCCAGAACTGACCTGCATGTTCAGAGTGTAACGATGGCAGGTCACATCTATCGGGATGTCATTCTAGAACAGCATATATGTTTGTTTCGGGGTGCCATGGGTACTGAATCTCTGTTTATGTATGGCAACGCCCGTCCTTACCACGCAAACATTCTAGATGAATGCCTTCAGTCGGAGGATATCACCCGTATAGATTGGCCAGCACACTCACAGGACTTGAATCCAATAGAGCATGTGATGGATATGCTTGACCGACGAATTGCAGTCCATCAACTCCCTCCCACCTGTCTAGAGGAACTTCGGAGGACATTGCTTGATGAGGGGTGTAATATTCCCCAGGATCAGATTGATAATTTGATACTCAGCAAGCCTAGGCGTTGTAAAGCCTGTATTGCATCGTCCAGGAGACATACTCCGTATTACCAATCATACTAACCATGCTATACTGTTTTTTGTAAATAGGTTCTTTTTTGAAATTTGCTCCATGGAGTTAAATTCGCAATTTTTATTAACTATGTCAAACATATAGAATATTTTTTCCTCTTTACCTTTTGTTTAACAAATATACTCTACAAATAAGTCAAATTTTTTTGCTTTTGTCTCTTCTTTTGCCTGAACTTCATTATCCTTAATTTATGGACATGAATGTATATAGATAAATATGCGTGCGTGTACACCCATATAGCATATATACCATGGTACAAACCATATACATGTAGTGGCCTTGGTATCGTATTGGCCTTGGTATCCTAGTAATCAAGGTATGGGTTCGTGGCTGGCTTGTCACGAGTTCGAGCCCAGTACCACAAAAGACCTCGGTGTAGGGGCGCCATGCACGTTAAATCTGCCTAAAGCTCAAACGTCCTCTTATTGTTGTAGTAGGGTAGTTAGGAGATGGAGTGTGGTCTCAGGTGTCGTCCTCGTCACTTGACCATGGTTCAAAATTACAAGGTTCGTCGCCAAAAGTCCTCGTGTATCATCTGAAACGTGCGTCATTAATGTTCACTCACTCGCCATATATATATATATATATATATATATATATATATATATATACATGGACCTATATTTATTTCTGGAATTATTTTAAGTAAATTGTACTACTTGAACGCACAGACTGAATATATCTGTATAACTCATAATATATAGAATATTAAAAAAATAAAATACACAGAGTTGTTTGATAATTGCAAATATTTTGGTAGAAAAATTAAAAGTGAGATTTTTAAAGTGTAATATCACATTCTGAATATTATATAGACGAGTTTCACTTATACAAACATTTAAATGTTATAAAATATTTTTTAGTTAGTCATAGTGGTTCAAAAACTCAAATACTAATGTACTTGGGAGGTTATCAGCTAAATTAATATATTTCTCAATATACCAAATTTTAAATAAATCACAAACTTCTTTGGACTTCTGGACGTGTACCTCCTTATTAGAGGCAGAATGATAATAAAGCTAAATGCATTTCAATTTAGTTGTGTTTTAATATTTTCAAAGTATGAGTTTTCCAAACACAAAACTAACAGATTTTTTTCATAAAACTAAAATTCCAGGAGAATTGTATTTTATTTCTTAAAAAAGCATTTAAAGCACATCTAAATTGGGAATCACCTATGGCTGCATGATAAATTGCTCTTATTTTAAAATTATTTCCGAATATTGCAAAAGAAAATAAAAGTTCCATCAAATATTTCTTACTTCAAGTACATTTGATTTTTCACTTTTTTAAAAATTTATTGCATATGACACAGGGTGTGATAATATTTGTACTGCTCTTCTCAAAGGAGACGACCAGGTGATTTAATTTCACGCGATATGAGAAGTAAAAAATCATCTTACCAATTTTCTTCATCCTTTCTTGGGAGTGTCGAGTAAAAATTGTGATTGGTTTTCAGGTGCGAAAATAGAGTATTCTTTTACAGTTTTCATCGTGTTTTTAAAAGACAGAATGAAAATTACTTTCATTGTTATGAAAGTGACAGAAATGTATAAAATATCAGATTGCAGAGAAATCTTCGTTTTTGCATAGATATAAATTATTGATCTTTATTAATGGTTATTTTAAAGTTATTAGTGAAAAAAAATATTTTTACTGCATTAAAATGTACATAAGTACTTTCTTTACAATAAAATTTCTACGTGTATTTGAATTCATTTATTTCTTTGAATTAAGTTTTATTAGCATTTTAAGTATACAGTACATCTACGTATCTTGTTAAACTAAGAAAGAAACATTGAATACAAAATAAGGGATTCTAAATGTTTTATATGTCTCAGCATGGAAAATAGTAGTAACATTTAGATTTTCTCCCTTTCTATCAATAACTGTTTATTGGTTAAAAATGCATAAATAATTCGAGATCTACAAGTTCTTTAAAAATATATTTAATTTTTCGTGTGTGTGCCGATAACTCAAACATATAAATATAACATAATAAATACAATTATAATGTGATAATATACGAATAAATATAATTAGTATTATTTATTTTAAGGCTACACGGTACACTTTTTCTAAGAAAGTTTGTGGAGATAGTCACAATAAAAATAATTTGTTTATATTAAAATTATATTATTAAATTTATTTTAATAACAAAAAGTCCATTTGACAAACTATTATTTTACAATTTTAAAATGGTAAACATTTTTGAACTTTTTAAAATTCTTATAAAAAAATGCTAAATTTAAAAAAAAACTATTATTTTAAGTGATTTATATTTTTTTTAGATTATTACAAACAGTAATTATATAATCGGTTTTTTTTTGTTGAATTGTAATAAATATTTTTAAAACTAAACCCAAAAAATAGACATTTTTAAAAAATATTAACTTAAAGATTTTTAAAAAAAAATTGTTAGAGCTTTCAAAGCTCTAATTGATTGTCATGTTGAAAATTTAATGCAAGCTTTCCAAATAAATGGGCCACAAGAAAATGAAAACAAAAGGTATTTAGGGTATTGTTATGTCTTAAATATAAACTGTAGTTATATCTTTCCTATTACAAACTTAATACATTGATGTTTCGCATGTATTGTACTTTTTAACTAAATGCTTTTCCATTGCTTTTCAGTATATATAAAAAGGAAAATATAAATTAGATGATGTTTTTTTAAAGAAAAGAAGCATTTAACAAAATCACATTTTGTTAAGTTCAGCACAAATATATTTTAACACACACAGACACACACACACATATATATATACATGTGTGTGTGTGTGTGTGTGTATATAACCCAATAAATGAGAAGAAAAAGAAAAACAAATAATAAAAAAATTCTGATTTCTCAAAAACAACACATAAATGTACTAGTATTCAGTGAAGACGTACTTTGAAAATAAAGAGTTCCTGTTTACTTGAATTGAGAAACAAAGAAAAAAATATTTAGAAGAATCAAAAACACACAAGCAACCGAGAAATATCCCAGGGTTATTTTTAAGTCTAGCGTATGAAGCAAAAATAAGCAACCGTTCCAACTCTTGATTGGCAGCTGGACAATTAGGTTAAACCTGAGGGCGTGGTGGATTGAATTAAAGATTCATACTTGAAAAAAATTACGTCAGTCAGATGAGCATGTTCCTAAAAAGGAAAAGGATGAAACTTTCCTATCATTTTTAGACTACTGTTAATTTTATTTTAATAAAAATTAAATCTCTCTCTCTCTCAAGACTAAAGAATTATTTCATTATCAAACAAAGTTTATATGTAAGAACAAACTTCATGCTTTATTTTATGATTACTATTTTAATCTTCTTGGCGTGCAATTTCCAGCCAAATTGAAAATTATTCCTACTTTTCTTTTAGTTTATTTTGTTAAAAAACTACATTCTGTAACATAAAATGAGACGAAAATGGAAGTACGTGTATTAAAATTGAAATTTTTACGATATCATAGTAAATGAAAGATTTATTCAGGGAAAATACAGGTATACAAAAGCAAAAAAAAAAAATACTTATACTTTAATTGATCTTTAGCTCTGATACAAGCTGTTATTCAACTGGGCATCCATTTGAAGATTTGCCTGAATGGGGTACAAGCTCCAAATGGCACTTTAGATTGATAGAATCGAGGAAGGGTCAGAGATACCTCTTCTTTTGAGCTAAAGTATTGCTCTATTTAGGAAAGAGCTTATTAACATCGCGCTATAAAACAACACGAAGGCTGCTGGTAAAGGACCTCAGAATTTTGAACCATGGTCAAGCGACTAAAGCGAAACCTGCGATGATATCCTCCCTCGTCATTCTATTTTCCCCGCAGTAATACACAGTTGAATTGAAATATAAATATCACATTCCATAAAATCCGGCGTATAACGTGCACCGGTATCTAACGCACACGTATATTTTAAGCTTCGTTTTTGTATTTTCTTGTATATTCGACGTATAACGGCTCTTTTTTATGAAGGAACCTGAAATGAATATATGCAACGTTATAATGTTTTGGAGTCATTTATTCGAGGTATTATAGTAGGATTCTGAAAAAAAATAGTACACTTCTAGAACTGAAACCATTCAAGTTCATTATGTATGTCACTTCTTTTAAATGTACAGTATTCCGATCTATGTAGAAGTCTTATTTTTTTCTGATATTCTCTTTATTATTTCTGAACCTATTATTTTTTAATTCGAAGTAAAACGCGCACATGTAAATTTCGCTTTTTTGTGTTGATAGTGCGAATTGTTCGCTGGTCTTTTCAGTAATTTAAAGAAGTTCTTTCAAAATCTGATAAATGTTTTTGAATTTTAGCCTTTCTTTCCTCACTTTGACTTGAAAGAACATAAGTAATAAATCAATAATGTAGCTTTCAGAACTGCTAATCCATTTCCATTTCGTTTTATAATCTTTTTCAGTAAGTTTTGATCTGTACACTCGTTTGTGTCTGTTCTCTTATGTTATTACATGATCAAGGAATATATGATTCACAGTTTTCATTAATAATCTTTAAAAACACGCGGGCATATAATAATTCTGGTATAGCACCGATGGATAAAATTGAGAATTTTAGAAGAAATAACGTGTGTACTTCAATAGTAAAACTATTAGGACATTCACACAACATTAATCGCATTTGATATCGATATTTTGATTAAAAAAATAATGAAATTAGTTGAAACTTGTTTTTTATCACCAATTGTGTTTAGTAAAGTTCTGTTTATTTTAAGGGATATTTTGAATTATTCAAACTAGTTAAAAATAAAAGAAATATAACGGTTTTTCAAATATTCAAACATTTTAAAATAATATTAGTTTTCATACGTGGAACCACCAGGGAATAAATACAGTCAATTGATTTAAAAAAGAAACTTTATTTATTGATAAAAAAAAACAGAATATTCAATTAAGTTTCCCGTCTACTGGCTTTTAAATTCGTAAACGTAATGTTAATTCTATGGAAATTCAAATTTCTTCCTTAAACCCAGACAAGTGTATTGATTTGAAAGCAATAAAGTGAATCTGAGAGAGTGAAAATAAGAAAGGTTCTTCTAAAGTTATATTTTCATCCAATTTTGAAAGCATTTTGATGTATGTTTTAATGATTACTTTGTAGCGTTTTAGATAACAAAAAAAGGGTTAAATATATTTTCAATTATATATATATATATATATATATATATATATATATATATATATCAAAGGGAAACATTTAGTTCCACTAAATCATTTATTTTCATTGCTGTTTGGGTACATTTCATTATATTAAAATCACTAAACTAATCTAAATTTTAGGAATGAAATGAACGTTCTTTAGGAGTAACAGACATACAAAATACGTTCATGAATTAAAATTGGTCTCTCTATATAAACAGGGAAACAATTAAACTAAAGGGAAAAATAATGATGATTTAATCAAGGATTATAATGATTAGTTAAATAATCAATAATAATGATAGAGAACTAATTAATCATTAAAGTTTAATTAATATACTTAAGTTTCTTTAAAGAAAGAAATTATTATTAACACCATGTACAATACTTTTTTCATTTTAAAATAAGCATTTACTTATTACATTGCGCACAAGTCTCAGTAGTCGAAGGGTTTGCGAAATAAGTGTCAAAATACCAATTGTATGTTTCACCTATTTGGTATCGTAAATTATTCCACTCAACAATTTTTAAAGATATTTGCACCAATTGTTAGATATTTTTACACTAAAGGATAGAGAAAGAAAAATTGTGCGGCTTTTAAAACATTAACTATTAAATTTGTTTTACAAAAAAAAAAAAAAAAAATCAGTTTCAGTTTCTTTTTTTCTTAAAGTTGTGAGTTTACATCACTAAGCCTTTAAGTTCAAAATGTAATGCGATTGAATCCAATAGTTAAGAAATAGTTCTAGTTCACACATATGATTTAAAAATGAGGAGAATTTGGAGGACGTTTGTAGTCTATAACATTTAATTACGAATTACCTTATTCCATGATTAAATATATCACTCCGTGACCTAATGTTTGGACCAGAGTGCCTTAGGCATTTTTTTTTATATAAGGTTAAGACAACCCTGGGTAATGGGAATTTCTGACAATAAATATTTTATTTAGATGTGGTTTTCATCACTTTTTAACTCGTTCAGTATCATGATCACATATATGTGATCACACGTTTCTCCCTCCACGGACCACGGTATCATACATGTGATTGAACTTTCCCTCCTCGTAGGCCCATGATCACACCGGTGTGATCAGAGAAAGGAACGTTTTTTATATTAACTTGTACAAGCACTAGATGGCATAATACGAAATAATTTCAAGTTGTCACAACACCACAATATGTTTATTATAAAGTATTATTCAAAATAAACCCATGTGTTTCTATGAATTTTAATTTTCTTTGCGTCCCACCTTAAGTTAAACCTGGTTTATTTGGCCCAAGTCAGACTTTAGGTTTTAAACCCCTGCTTTACATGCTCTACATTTTAAGATATTTTACTATGCGTCCCTTAAATTAAAGCAATTATACATTTGCATCATATGAAAGTCAAATATTTCTAAACGCTACTTTCGATGAACACGATTCAGTGTATAGCGGAAAATTTCCCATATATAATTTAAGAAAGTAGCATAAATATTTCTTTAAACGTATTCTAGCAAATGCGTATCAATATATCCAAAGATACAGTTGAACAATTTATGTAATGTAATTTAAATCATTTGCTATAAAGATAAACAAACATAGAGGTAGTGTATGTACACTTGTTACTTTAAAACGCAAATTATTACTAGAGATTCTGTATCTAAATATCTTTAAAAATTCAACTTTTATTAGTAAGGCAAAATAGTTTTAAGCAGTTTGTAGGCGAGGGAAAAATATCTATCGATTCATGGAATTCAATTTTATTCATTAAATTGTCTTGCTTCCAATGTCAGTGGGATATAGGGTTTGTTCAGATGGAAATCCATGATCTGTATATATTGGCATATTTTAACTCTGAAGTGATATGAGACAATTTCCTTCATTGAATTAGGTAAATAAATTATGTTTAATCAAACGCATTGCCAACATCATATGCAATGATGACTAAAATACTAAAGCTGCAATTATCTAATCGATTGCCATACCATTTTAAAAACAATGAACAAGCATGTAACGGTTTTAATTATTCGTAATAAAAAAAGTTCTTAAAATACAAAAACTTAATTGTTAATAAAATGTTATTCCTCTTAAGAATTTTAAGCGTGGAGATACAGTTACACGTTATAGATTACATAAGCACTTCCGGAATTTTAACCAGCCGAAGACTTATTAAACTATTATACATGATGCATTTCACATTCTATGTAGTATAAATCAATTTGTCTCCGTAGTAGAGTAGTAATAAATTTAAAAATAGGGTAATTAATATTTTGAGGAATTCTTACCACAGTAAAACTTAATTTATTTTAATAAATGATGAAACCCTTAGTTAAAGTTGAGTCCACATGCATGTACATCAATCTAGAAGTTCAATATTATGTCTTTCCTAGAAAAGATATTATTACGAATATATACATGTATGAATAATTATTAATGATGTCCATATGCAACTTTAAATGCTGAAATTCAAAAGCAAAATTTTTAATGTTTATTACCTTTGTATTAAATGCTAGCAATGGTCTATACCTGACACAAAAGTTAATTAGCCTCATACCTTTGAATCATATGAATACCTTTGAAGTCATATGATGAAGCTGACTCTTGAACTAGCTCTCCTCACTCCACATTCATGTAAAGACACGTGCGATAGATCTTTTTGTAATTTACACCCAGTGGTACAACTAAAACTTTATTCATATGCCTTCATAATTTTGAATCATAAGCCAAAGACGAGATTCGCGTGCGTTCTTCATTCTCAAGATTTCCGTGAAAATTCAATTTTAAATATTATTAATAAAACCATGATAATGCGAGAAATTAAGAAACACAATATGTGCCATCATCAACTGTAGGTATGTTTTTTTACAAACGAAACTTCAATCATTTGATGAAAGAAAGAAATTATTTATGTTTAAGGTATTTTTCTTTTTTTTTCATTTATTATTATTATTTCATTTATGAATTATATTATTGTTTTTGTTTACTAGATACATTATTTTATTTATGTAATAAATCAATACATGTAGTAAATAAATATTTTTTTTTATAAACTTCGTATCAACAACTTTTGCTGGATCTCAGAGTTGTACCTTTATTTTGAAAAATTATTTACTCACGACAGCAAATAATACTTGCAATAACTCGTCACTTGACCAGGACTCAAAAGTAAACAGTCACTCGCAAATAGCCCCTGTGTTTCTTTGAAAGGGTATGTTAATAAACAAATAAATCTTCTGTCGGGGTAAAAGTCATCTTGTTTACATGCTGATAAGAAAAATGATTTTCCCATTTTAAATGTTGATCTCGTTATCTGATTTTAAATCAAATTACAAAATATACTGGCTATGATTAATGAACTTGTTTGTATATCGAACGAACAGGTTGATATTTCACTAAAATGTAAAACTGTGAAGCCACAGGAGGGCAATTGGCAGCGGACCGTAAAATTTTTAGCCATGGTCATATGACAAGTATGACACCTGAGCTAGAAGCTCTTCTGCTAACTTCTACACCAAGCTGACGGGAGAATATTTACTCCTCTACACGGTGGGTCTTTAGTGGCACAATGGCTCGAAATTATGGCACACGCACAACGAGCCAATTAGCATGGCCACCACACTTCCACAGACATTGCATCAGGTAGAAATGGACATCTGATAAATGATCAATAGATATTCCATTATGCAGCGGAACCTAACTCAATAGCCATGGTAGCGATTTCGTGACCTGTGATGTTTCAGTGGCGTGCTTGAATTCTAATATCTATACAGATTGGTTGTGTAGTAGATTTGTTGTACATTAAATTGGTTGAGGTTTATGATTGCAGTTTCTTGGTTAAGCAAATATGGAGATACACTAAGTGCTATATTAGGTGTTTATCTTGTGTTTGGACAGTAGTTTAGAGTAACATGATATAATGGGTGTGTTTACGAGAAAATGTCAGCATTTTCGGAAGCTTTTACTAAAGAATAGACTGAAGTATGTGTGATTGTTTATTTGTTAATTCTAGTTTTGTTGTAAAGTGACTCACTAAATTTAGAAATCGAATGACGCGCAATAAATGACAGCTTAGGTGAGTGATTATTTCTCGAAAACCAGTCCAAAATTGTATTAGAGGATTGCGAGTTAACTGTCCACAAGAGCCATTCAATGGTTGGTTATCAGCTGTAAATCGCGCTCTCTTGAAGTAAAGTTAAAAGAACAACACACGAAATAATTAATTAAATATTCTCTGCAGCGTTAAACTATAATTAACTGAACCCACCAATATTTAATACCTCGTTTAATTGAGCTGCTGTAGTAATATCTTGTTTTGAAACTCTATGCTAAAGCTGTAAGTTGTTCACTGTTTAACTCTTTGAAACACGTAAAAACTCTATTTTATGATTTTGTTACAGTATTTCTATTAATAAAAAGAAAGATCGATGTCCGAACTCATTTAATTTTTAGCTCGTCTGTCTGTATTGGCAATAATGGATCGGACAATTAATGCATTTTTTTTATTTAATAATTTATTTCACTACACATATATGAAGAACTTCATTTTTTATTCACCATATTATCAACTAAGAGCTTAAACTAAGCATAAGTTTATTTATTTATTTTTGAATGCAGCAACGAAGAAATTTTACTTACGTGTTTAAAAATAATGATAAATATAAAATTATTGTACTCTTAAAATTCTTATTTTCTACTATATATACACTATATACATCTTTAGTCCATTTTCGTCCGAAATTTAACACAGAATATATTTTTGCTTTACATTTTAAATGAAAAAAAATGAGTAATGGTTATATATATATATGTATCATCTCTCTAGAATTTAAGAATTCTAAACTTTTAATCACACCTAACCAGGGCAAATACTTGTCTGGCATTTATATTTACAAATCTGAACATAATTAAAACCAGTTTCATATAGAGGGTAAAGGTTTATTAGTATTTTCTTTTCTCTTTCTTTTAAACAAATAAACTTGCACATTTTTTCCATTATGTTGATTTGCCATGCATTGTGTAATAATTTCATATTTTTAGTGCTAAAATTATATCATGTGCTTCAGATTATTTTAATAATCATGTTAATTCCTTTTTTTAAATATTCTTTTAACCATAATTTTGTTGAAATCACTTAAAACGATGAACCCATACGTGAAGGTTCACTTTGTAATATAGATATTTTGATTTCAATATGTTTAAACATAGAAAATGAATATAATTATATGCATATAAATTAGAATATTTAAATTATTTTGAGAAAATCTTGTCAAGACAAAAATTCATTTTTTCCACAGAAATCGGTTTCTACTTTACATGTACTAACGTAAAATTGATAAGAGACGTATTGCATGTTGTAAAAAATAAAAGTGTTATTTACCAATTGTAATTCATATTGCTAACGTTGTTAATCATAACATTAAGCCGGTCTTTAAATTTTTTTAATATAGTAATACTTATTTCCTTCACTCTGAAATACATTCAACATATATTTATACGAGGTTAGTCAGGTAAAATCTAATTTCAATTAACCGAATGAAGAAAAAAATATTTTCCAACAGTCTTAAGACCAGAAAACTAACTAACAAACCAACAATGACGATATTTACTTTTAAGTTTCTAATGCAAATTCTTTTTGTTCCAAAGATCAATTGATTCTGTCTTCATGGCCAGTAAATAAATGAATAGTAGTAGATACAATGTATGGCAATTACATGGATGGTGTGTATCACAGGTGTAGTGCACAACTTCCATTCACACACACACACACACACACACACACACACAAATGGAATTTATCTACTCACATTGTATTAATGCCCCTCGTGTTTTCCTGCCGATAATGAAGATCGTTTTCCATTTAAAGGAAATATATAGTTTTACTAAATGATGTAAGAGGCTCAAACTGAATGATTCCCCGATATTTTGCCCCCAACAGGGCTATACTAATGCCACCCAGCTGTAGCATTCAAAATGTTGGCAAAACAAGATTAAACAATGATGACAAAAAATAAAGCACATAAAATAGTGATCATTTTGATAATAAATCTTACAGTACATGATTCATTATTATACGTACCGTAAAATGCGGTATATATATATATATATATATATATATATATATATATATAAGGATAATTAAATTAGATTAAAAATTAATTTCCCTATCTAGCACTTGACTCATCTTCCTCAGTCCCCATCTTCAAGTATCAAACTAATCACCCATTTATTTCTTCCGAACATATGGCCTAGTCAATAAACATGTCTAATTCCAGATCGTTAGATTTAATAGTCAACATATGTCAGCATTAACTTGCAAGCAACCTCTTCAAAGCAGCGATACTTACCATATGTTTTTCAAGTGTTATCCACTTGAAACCACCACCATGGTGTGCTTTTTCCTCCCTGCTCTCGGTGTCAGAACAGATGTACAAATGAAAGAATAAAGGTCGTCTTTTCACTTTTCTAACTTTAATCTGATTCTGTCTTAAAAATCATGACAGAATTAAAGCCGGCAGGATCTTTGTCTGCGATCTTAATGTAAAAAACTAATCTTTTTTTTTTTTATAAAATATTTTAATATAAAAACGAAAGCCAACTGCAGTAAAAACTGATATGAAGAATTTTATGGAAGACTGACGGCACTCTACATTTGTTAGCTGAGGACGTTGGTTTACCAGAATTAATCTATGGTACGGAAAAAGAAACGCGCTAGTAATCCCCGAAAGAACATCGCTCTTACCGCCAAAGAAATAGAATCATCCTCTTCTCTAACAAGATTTCAGAAAGTCATACTTCAAAAATGGAAACAATGAATGAAATTAAAATTAAACAAGAAGAGAATTTAGATGCTGATGAAGAAAAATTACAACAACCTATAACCATTATTAAAAATGATATTCGATTTGAAAATCTACAGACTTTTTTCCAAAAATATAACCTGGAAATACCCATCCAAACCTTCATTAGAAATTTTGAAAGTTCGTGCGAGTCCTTCAATATACCAGAGAAACAGAAAATCCTATTTATAATCAAGTTAGTAGATGGAGCTGTGAAGACTTACATCTAATCACAATCTATCCCTAAAAGTTTTTACGAACTGAAAAATAATTTAATACGTGAATTCGGAACACAAGTCAATCCAGCGGAGATTCATCTTCAATTATCTAAAACAGAAAAAACCTCAAAAGAGACCCACATAGAATATTTCTACAGAGTAAAAGAAATTGCATCCCGGATAAACATGGAAGAAGCTGATAAGTATTACATAATAAGAGGATTAAAAGAAAGTAGAGCCATAGAAATACAGTTACAAAGCTGCAGCAACATAGAGGAACTGAAGGAAAAAATGAAACTCTTAGATATCGAAGAAAAATCAAAATCAAGTAAGAATGAAGTTATATACCCCAAAGTATCCAATGACAAGAATACCTTATCATACGAATCAATTTGCCCATATACAACAATATGGAGGATGGAATTGGAGAAATGACCAATCTCAACATCCGGATACCATAACTAATACAAGATATAAGGTATAATCTCCTCAGTTTCCATCACCTTATCATCACCCTTCCTTTTCACTTCAGCGACCGACCCTATATCCGAGAAACCAACGATTTCCAAAACGACCGACAGTTTTGAGACCCAATGCTCCAACTTCCTACCCCCGTCAAAGAACACAAAACAATAATACGGTATTCCAACCTCATCAAACATGAGAACTTATGATCATCCAGGGAAGAATTAACTTCAAACAAGTTGATGTTCTCTTGGATACAGGATCAAGTGTCAATATTATTCCAAAAAATATAATATCACAAATCAAGGGATACCACAATGTAGAGTATATCAAAACAAAAATTGCCACCATCAGAAATATTTAATAATTTCTAATAAAACTATGAGTATTTTTGAATTAAATATTAATTTTAGTGATTATAAAATTTTTCAAAGAGGAAAACAAACTTAAAAAAATTATGAATCTAAGAAAAATATTAAAGAAAATGAAACTCTTAAATTTAGTAATAATATAATTATCACTAAAAAGCTGATAATGTGTTTAATATAGAAATAATTCCTAAAAGTGATTATGATATTATTAATATGATTATTGATAAATATAAACATGTCTTTGCCAAAAATAAGTTTGATGTGGGCGAGTTAAAATGTAATTCTCTAAAATAATACTTACCTCAGAATTACCCATTGCAAATCGACCATATAGGACATCTTTTAAAGATGATACGGAAATAAAAAAAGCAATAAGATGCATTATCGAAAGTAGGAATAATAAAACCATCTTTAAGTTCTTACGCTGTCCCTATAACATTGGCTTTTAAAAAAGAGGATAATGCTCGTACACGATTATGTATCCATTACAGAAAGCTAAATGCTATCACAAAATTAGATGCAGAGTCAATTCCCCGAATAGATGCAGTTTTAGACAAATTAACACATGCACAAATTTTTCTCAACCATCGACCTATGTAGTGGTTATTGGCACATTAAATTAGATGATAATGAATCTGAAAAACTTGCATTTACATCAAATTACGGTCTTTTTCAATTTAATCGTTTGCCTTTTGGATATAAAAATTCTCCAGCTATATTTCAAAGAGCTATTAGACAGATTTTAAATAAATACCAAATAAAATTTGCATTAAATTATTTTGACGATATAATAGTATTTTCGGAATCAATTGAAGAACATACAAAACTTTTAGAGGAAATTTTTAAAATTTGTGGAATAGAAAATATTAAATTGTAATTATCAAAGTGTAAATTTGGCAAAGATACAATTGATTTCTTAGGATATGAAATAAAACAAGGGTCAAACACTCCATTTAATACAAATGTCGAAATAATTAAAAAACCTTTTACCCCCAAGAAATGTAAAGGATTTACAAAGATTTCTTGGTAGTATTAATCTCTATTATAAATTCATTCCTCAATATGCAAAATTAAGGATGCCCTTAAATAATCTTCTTAAAAAGAATCAAAATTGGAATTGGACCCCAGAATGTCAACAATCTTTTCAAAAACTTAAAGACAAAATTAAGTAAGGTGATACAGTTTTATTAGTGAATGTGTGATGCAAGAGAAACTCAAGAATTTTTGTCTATGAAACGTATTTTTAGAAGGTTACGGAAAGATTCAAAATATTGCATGTGATATTAAGTTACAATGAATATTGTGAAAATTTTTCAGAAATACTAAAAGTTATTATTGAAGTGAGTCCACTTTTCCGACTCAAAATAATAAAAAAGAGCTCTTATACTCTTATATTCTTATAATTTTTATATTTTATAATTCATATGAAATAAAACATTGTTTATTGTGTTGGATAGTGCATAGAAGTTGTGTGTTATACACCGTTTTCATATTATTAATAATTTCATTTTATTAGTGTCTATATTTTTTATCTTTTTAAAAAATGCATTTCATATATGCAAAATATGTGTAACAGTATAAGGTACGATGGCGCCAGAGTAGATTTTTATACAAAATTATTATTTTAACATTTGTATGATTTCATGTATTTTTATATTTACTATCTTATTGTTTGATATATTATTTTCCAACATAATTTTTTTGAAAATATCTACCAGCTATAATACGAATCTATTATTATGAAGGAATAGGAGGAAACGCGAGCTCCTATTCTAGATGTCGAATATATTTTAACAAGCTAATCTTCATTTATATGTATGGAAATTCATTTTTATCAATTAATATGTTGGAAGTGTCCTTAATGTGTTTGTTGTTATAGTTTCGTTTATTGTGTTGCTTTTTGATTTTAGTATTACTATTGCTTAAATATTTCTACTGTGTTTAATATGTCTTTCTAAATAATGTTATGTATTGTTTTGTGTTTATTGAAAGTTGATTAAGTTTGTAAAGAGAGAAAAAAACCACGCCATGACTCCCTTTTAAAATTGGGGAGGGGGCAAATGTAAGGATAATTAAATTAGATTAAAAATGAAATTCCCTATCTAACACTTGACTCATCTTTCTCAGTTCCCATCTTCAAGTATCAAACTAATCACCCATTTATTTCTTCCGAACATATGGCCTAGCAAAGAAAATGAAAAATACAAATGAAAGAATAAAGGTACAAATGAAAGAATAAAGGTCGTATTTTCACTTTTCTAACTTTAATCTGATTCTGTCTTAAAAATCATGACAGAATTAAAGCCGGCAGGATCTTTGTCTGCGATCTTAATGTAAAAAACTAATTTTTTTTATAAAATATTTTAATCTAAAAACAAAAGCCAACTGCAGTAATAACTATATATATATATATATATATATATATATATATATATATATATATATATATATATATATAACACGCACCTATACTTTCAAGTTTATTTTTTTAATTTTTAGGTATATTCGCCATATGACACGCACATCACCTTTTTTATGAAGAAATCTTAAATATTAGTATACGTTTTTCTTATGTTTTGAAGTTATTTATTCGGGGTATTATCCCAGACATTTGACAAAATAGTTTTCTTGTACAACTACAATTATTTTAGTTCATAGGACAAGCCTTTTAAATAAATAGTATTTGGATACATGTAGAAATAAATAAAAAATTCTGCTCATCTCTTTTGTCTTATTTAAAGCTATCGTTTTCATACCCAGCGTATAACACGCACCCTTATGTTTCGATCTTATTTATTTTTTTGTTTTAAAAGTAAGTGTTTTACGCCAGATTTTACGGTAAGTTATACGAGACTTCAATGATGATTAATTGATTTGTCTAGGACTGCAATTGAGTAGAACTTATGTAAACCGAAAAATCTCCCTTTTTCTCAGTAGAATTATTTTCAATAATGAAATCTGATTCACGTTATTCCAAGAAGATAAAAAGTTCGTAGAGATAGAGTTAGAGAAAAAGGAAATGCACGCTTAACTTTTCGTTACACCGCTTGTTTATCAAAAATTTTGTTCTTGGTTTCCTTTTATTAAAATGATAGGTATATTCATTTCGTTATCGTTATTAAAATGCGTATTGCAGGAATTCTTAAACTTTCTAAAAATCAGTTTCATTACTGCATGGAAAATAATCAGAGAACTGGATTTATAAAATCACATTATTTTTTAGTATAAATACACGCAGAAACAAATGAATGTTTTTCTGTGTGACTTACAAGGAGCTTCAAGTAAATTAAATGTACCCAATATAAATATACAGATAATATTGGTATAGCTAATATTATCAAAAGGGTTATAGGTTGTTTCTTTAATAACAATAGATACATAAAAAGTGTTTTTTTTTTCAGGTATAGAAGTTTAAGTTGGCATTACTTTCCAAGATGGCGACCGATTTAACAGCTATCAAGTGATTTATTCTCAGTTTGGTTTGGCAATTCATCAAAACGATCATCAAGCAAGGCGTAGATTCGTCGAATGGGCCCAAAACGAGATTGCCGTTGTTCCCGATTTTTATAAGCGAATTTTGTTTCGCGATGAAGCTCACTTCTGGTTGAATGGCTACGTCAACAAACAAAACTGCCGCATTTGGAGTGAAGCTAATCCACAAGTGTATGTCGAAACACCGTTACATCCAGAAAAAATGACTGTTTGGTGCGCTTTATGGGCTGGTGGAATCATTGGTCCGTACTTCTTCAAAAACGATGAAAGCCACAACGTTACAGTCAATGGTGATCGGTATAGAGCCATGATTACTATTTTGTTCATTCCTGAATTGAACAATCATGATGTCCAGGAGCTGTGGTTTCAACAAGACGGTGCAACATGTCACACAGCTCGTGCCACAATCGATTTATTGAAAGACACGTTTGGTGACCGCCTAATTTCAGGTTTTGGACCTGTGAATTGGCCTCCAAGATCTTGTGATGTAACACCGCTTGACTATTTTTATGGGGCTATGTAAAGCCATTGGTCTATGCGGATAAGCCACAAACGCTTGACCATTTGGAACATAACATTCGCCGTGTTATTGCCGATATACGGCCACAAATGTTGGAAAAAGTCATCGAAATTTGGACGTCCAGATTGGACTACATCCGAGCCAGCCGTGACAGTCATATGCCAGAAATCATATTTAAAATATAATGCCACAAGATTATCTTTCGAATAAAAAAAATCATGTCAATCGAATATTACATCGTTGTTTTATTGCAATTTAAAGTTCTATACCTCTAAAAAAAAACACCCTTTATAAGAAACTAAAGTCGCCCAACCGGTACAGTGGTTAGCGACGCTGACTGCGGTGCCGTAGGGTTTGGGTTCGAATTCCAGAGAAGACATAGATGTTTGAAAATGTATAGTGCATTTGCGGCATGGGAGCGCTCTAAATAGCCGTAGAGCCGCAAGTCCTCTCGTGTGGATGTTGGAATGGGTAGAGAGGTGGTAAGACCTTGACCATCCCCATGTGTCCTCACTCAATTTTGGGGTGGTAACGAGCCAAATTGTAATGTCACCAAATTCTACAATTGTGCTCAAAGCTACGCCTAACGACAGGCGTCACTTAGCCCTTTGCCATGATTAATTTCGTGGGAATCAATCTAGCATTTGCCTACTAGGTGGCATCAGTAACAACACAACAAGAATCTAAGACATTATTAAATCCTCCGCCACGCCGACTTTTTTTTATCCAAATCCGTATTAAGATCAGCTGCATTAAAAAACATTAAATTTAACAAGTGTCTGTTTTGTTGATCTTTAAATAACCTCAAAATATTTCCATAAGATATCCGACTGACCTAAAATCATGATTTTATTTAAAAAAATTGACAATTTCTTTATTATTTCACTTTAAAGGCCAACTTATTAGCTTTATAAAAATACCACTTTTTTTTTGTTTTCCATTCAATAGAACAAAAACTACAAGTGTATTAGTAAAAGCAGAGGCTATAATTTTACATATGATGTCAAACTTTAAAATGCGTTTTTCTCGAAATGTGTTTTTTTTTCTCGAAAAGTTCAAACGTGCACAGTGACTGCTCAATTTTTTTTAAAAATAATTTGCTGAAATTTTGTGTGTACATTTTCTATAACAGTAGAAGTGTTTTAACCTTCAAATTTGTCAATCACTGTTTTATTACAAAAGTTACAGTTCTTTATGGGAATATAATCACTGTTTTTTTTTAAAGAAATTTCCTATAATAGCTAAGATCAAGTTCTGTAATTTTTGTTAAAATTAAAATATCTCTTATCCTGAAGGTCATTTCAAACTGGAATAGCTAATCAATACATGGAAATTGAAAAAATTGCGAATTGGTTCATTTACTATTTGCACAGAGTGGGCCCCTTTTATGAAATTTTTTGTCAATGTTTACCTATTTTTTCCATTTTAGTTGTAATATATTATTTTTCTCTTTATAATTTGAGCCTTTTTTTCCCTTAAAATGTATTTAATAAATCTAAACCCCCTCCCCCCAAACAAATCTCCATTTCTTATAAAAAAAGTTATCGCAAGTAGTATTTGCTACATATGATTTTTATTTTTGTATTTTTCGAATACTTTTTTGAAAAAAAAATATTCATGCTTAAGTAGACTTTTCTTCATAGTATACACAAAAAAATTCGTGAGTCGTTTATTCTTCCTGGAAGACTCATAATTATTTTTTCTTGTTGGCATCTTCATCTAAGCTGAATGAGATCTATAGAACTCGTAAATTAAAATTATATTTATTATTTAAATTGATTTAGACACATTTTGATACAACTTTGACCAAACATATTTATATAAAATGTATTTAATTCGTTAATGCAATATATCATAATATTTTATATAACAATGAAAACCTCTGAATGTCACCTTATTCGTGTTTTATAAAAAATATATATTATTGCTAATAATAAGAAATTACGAAGCATAAAATATTTAGAAAAATTAGGATTCTACCATTTCATGAGATACAATGTTAATTACACTCTCCGTATTCAAAGGTTGCTAGAGAAGGCAAACTGTTTTATTTATTTACCTCAAAAGATAGATTTTAAGCATTTATTATAAAAACACACAAACACACAATCAAAGATGGATAACCAAGTCTTCTTACTGTTTGTATTACTTTTAAACTTTTCCTTCGACAATGCTGTTCTGAATTTCTTGTTTTATTTTTCAGAAGAACGAAGTACATTTTTAAAGCAAACACAACCGTAAAAAGGGGGATGTCCTTAATGAGTTTTACAATTCTCAGTGTAGTTGCCAAGAACGGCTGTTATTCTTAAAGTTTAAAGGAAGCTTGGTAATGATTGTAAAAGTTTAACTAAATAATTTTTAACACATTTAATTAAATTCTATAACAACATTTTCTCATTACAAAATCCAGTGATTCGGTATAATTACTTTAAAATTACTCTAAGACTTTCAAACTTTCAATTGAAACTGATAATTATTTCCAAAGATATTAGAACAAATAATTTGATGATCTTAATATGAGATTTTTTCCAAAAATAATTTTCGTATTAATTTCCCATTTTCCAATACAATGTAACACATGAATCGATAAGTAAGATTCATTAGCTAGTGTATACAAAACCTATTTAAATACGATACGATTAATAATTTAGAATATAAGCCCACGATTTTCAAATATTACTTTCAGGCTTAGTTATTTCATGAATTATGAAAATGAATTCCACATAACTTATTTGGTAACGGCAGGAATCGAAATTTGAAAAAAAAGTATATTACAAGTCGATTTTTTCGCAAATGGTATTTAAGGATTTCTGATTTTACTAAGATTAGTGTTTTGACTTATATATATATATATATATATATATATATATATATATATATATATATATATATATAAATTGGAGAAGAGAACAAGAGTAAAAATGTAGCAAATTTTATATTTGTTAAAAGTTGGTAACATTAAACATTAAAAAAAACCAAAAACCCCTTTTTTCAACCTCTTATAGCTCGAAACTTTTCAACCAGAATTTTACAAATTTTTAAATTTAGGTTGATTTAAGAGATCAAAATGATAAATGCTAAGAAGAGACACGAAATAAATATGATAATAATTATTGTAAGTACATTACTTGCGTTGATTATTTAATACAATAACACAAAACTATTAATTTTGATCTATTAAGAGCGGTGCCAATTTTGTATATTTGCGATAAGAATTGTGAAAGAAATCAGGAATGCAAAAATTTGTATTACTTAAGAAACTGTGTATTAGTGCTTTTAAAGAATATAATATATTCCGTTCAATATTATTTTGAATTCAAAAATATTCTGATAAACTACATTAAGCGATTTCATCTGAACTGTGTACATACAGTAATATTCTAAACTTACGCGATAGGTTTGACTGAGTGATAACCGCGTAAATCGAATTTGCCTAAGTCGGTGTATAATTGCGTATATAAATACGCATAAATTACCCTTAGTTGGGGTTGGAAGCAAAATAAAATAATACTTTAGGAAAACAAATTTTTAATAAAATCTTAGGTAACACAAATGCAAAATCTCAAACCGAAGTTATTTTGATAAAGCAGGTTTTATAAAATCTAACAAATTTGTTTGCCAGCTCAAATATGTTTTTTTTTCTCCCACAATATTTCATTGTAGCATGCTAATGTTTTTTGTCTCCGTGTTTTGTTAAAGAAATACGCTCATCGTTGAATTTTATATTTTATAAAATATTTTACTCGTTTTCAACTAAATAAACCCCATCTGTCAAATTCCCAACATTGTCATTCAATCTTCTGGTTGAACTGAGTCTAAAAACTTTCTAGACCCATTGACTGTACTTCGTTTGGATGACATAGCCATCTCTCAAACCTTCGTAGATATAATGCATATAATAAACCTAAAGAATGCAATATAATTATAACATGCTATAACAAATATGATATAACACTTATAACACACACATGTAATAAAAAAACATATACTCCATAGATAAGAAATAAATAACTCAAAATAAATTGCTACGGTTAAGCATCGATTCAGCTTGATACGTCGGAACAAGTACATTTACTAAACAGAAACCGGGATGTGAGTAATCGAGTTGTGTAGTACTCAAACAAAAGACGAATTGACGAGATCTTAAAATCGCGTAACTCTGAAATCACGTAAGTCGGGGTCATGTAAGAGTCGATGCATTACTGATGTTGGATAATTCAAAATATTACGTAAACTTACACAACAATGAATCACTTGTAATTTGAATTCATAAGCACTTAATTCTGAGTTCAAAAATTATCATAACTAGGAGGAAGTTATAGCATTCCTGAATGTAGATGCTACAAAAAACTCTGAATTCTGATGTCATGATTTTCATGCGAAATGTGTGTTTGTGCTGTACTTGAGAAGAGAACAATTAACACACACAAATTTCATATTGTGAGTTGTCACATGAAATATTGCATCTCAAGTTCCCAAATTTATATGATACATGAGTAATGGCAATGTTCCGAGAATATCAACAGAAAATCTGCAATTTATTTATTTTATTGCTGCTAATGATAAAAATTTCTCTTTTGTTTAGTTTGATATCATTCTATAAAAATAAATAAATTTTTATTAGATATAAAATACTTTTATACTCAAGAGAGCTTATATTTTTATAATCTTAATTGCTTTCACGTTAATTAGAGTTAATTAAATGTGGAATTTCCCTTGTAAAAGCATCATTTTATTCTGGGTATTTTAAAAACTAAAATTTTTAATTATTACTGAGATGTAGGGAATTTTCGAATTCTTCTGAATCGGAAAAAAAAGTGGTTATTTTCGAAATAGTGCCACAATGCTTCAGAAAATGTCGACGAAGTAAGGTTCTAAATTCATTTTATTTTATAAAATAATTCAAGTGCGTGTGTGTGTAATCTCGTAAAATTTAATCAGCAATTATTTAAATGAAAAATCACAGTCATTTTCTTTAAAAATAATTTTTTCTTCTAGCACTTTTATGAACCCAAGTTCATTTGTTTTGCACAAAATAAGTCCATGTTATTGAATAAAATATTAACTGTAGAGTAGTACTAAATTCTGTTTAAAATATAAGTTTTATATTTTAGTGAAATGTTATGGCATTCATAGAAGATTAAATGGAGAAAAATGCTGAAGCACACTCGGCACTTGGATTACACTTGGGATGTAATCCATAGACCCAAGTGTTTAACATGTGAGTAGGAAAATTGGCATTTCCCCCTGTTTGCTCGCAACTTGAAATCCATCAAGTGCTTAAAGACAGCCTTTAAGTCCGCTAGATGCTGTTCGAACGTAGGGGACATATTTATAATATCATCTAAGTACGCAAGTACAGGTAATCCTCATCTGAAAATATCCATTAGTCTTTGAAAGGTAAATGTATGCAGTATTTTTTGCCTCCTGCAGTAAATCATCCATTCGTGGAAGTGGGTAAGTATCAGGGACCGTGACTTCATTCAACTTCCAGTAGTCGATACATAGGTGAAACCGGTTGTTTGGCTTTGGGATCAGTACAACAGGAGCTCCGTAAGGAGATTCACATTCTTCAATTATACCTTTTTTAAGAAGGTCCTCAATTTCCTTTCTCAATATTTCCTTCTTTACTGGAGACATTCTGTATGTGGGTACAGAAATAGGAGGACTGTTTCCCGTGTTAATGTGGTGCTCCAAAATATTTGTTGCTTTTCCCCCTGGTTCAAAGACATTTTGGAAGAATGCCAACAGAAGGATAAGTTTCTCCTTCTGGGCAAAGAACAAACTTTCACCTTCCTCATCCCTAAATTGGCAGGTATTGCTGGATATCTCAGCTATGGACGGAATGTCCAATTCCTCACCAAAAGGGTACTCATGGGTAGGATTGTCCCAGAAGTACCAACAAGCCATTTTCAAATCTAGAACCAAACCAGCAGAACTAAGACAATCTGTTCCTAGAAGTGTTCTATTTCCTTTTGCCTTTGGGAGAGTTATGAATTTGGTCAAGACTGATCTCCCCTCAATTTCAACCATCATTTGGATTGTGAAGGCCTCACCTGTGGTCTGTTGACCATCTGCTGAGATCATTGCTAATGTGGTTTCCTGGAAGAGGAGTCCCTTATCCATAAATACCTGGTACATTCTTTCCCCAACAACTGAATATGAAGATCCTGTGTCTGCATAAACACGTCCTTTTATTTCGCAGAAAGTTATGTTGATTGGGGTCAATCGAAGGGCTTCTACTCTGAGTTGTGTAAGCATTGATGTGATTGGTTGCTAAGTCTGTCCGTTGTGAGGATTTGGGGTTGCAGGTATGGCACCTAGTTTTTATCACCCCTTGTCTCCCACAGCCATAGCATCTGAGAGGGGATCTATCACTTAGTACTGGAAGGGAATATTCCCTTTTAGGAAGGCGATCAGGTTTCCTGGGTGATACCAGTTATCCATCATTGAAGGTTTCACTTGCCTTTACATGTCTTCTAGGTCCACTGGGTAGAGAACGCCGGATGTTGTCAAACGCTTCCAGTTTGTCTGGCAACATTTCTGGTGAGATAAGTTCTTCCCAGATAGCCGGATAATAATCTTTACTCTCTGGAGAGCATCTCTTTTTCATTTGATTGGCAATCATCAAATTCTTCAAGTCGTCAAATGAATCAATTTTAAGCTCAGTCAGCCAAACTTCAACATATGCTCAGATTTCAAAATAATAATCTTCAAGATAATAATTTTGGAGTTTTCTGAGGCGTAAAAAAGCTCTCGGAAATTATCTGCAGTTAACTTGAACCGTTGCAGAAGCATTCCTCGAATGTGGGAGCAATCCCTGCATTTCTCCTCGGGCTCACGGGCAATAAGGGAGGTTACATCAGTGGGTAGGGACCAATGAGATAGGGGACCCACAGATCTTCATCAAGATCCAATAGCTTCATTTGACGTTCAAATAAGGTGTGGAACAAGTCCATGGCATCAACTTCAGGATTGAATGTTGGTAAAAACTGTTTAATTCAATTTTTGCTTTGGGTAGGGTTTAGAGACCTACGGCTCCTTTATTTTGCAGTTTTATTTTCTGCAGCTTAAATTCACGCAGTGTTTGCTCTTTTTTTTTTCTTTTTCCTCGTCTATCCTACTTGATACGATGCATTCAAAGAAATATTTCACAAGCTCAGGATCTTTATTTGTAAGCATCACTTGATAAAATTTTAGCCCTTAATTCAATTATTTTATCTCTTCCCCCTCAGACTCAAATTTACCTAGCTCAATAGCAAGCTTAATGAGATCAGCTTTTTTTTCCTTTTCCTAGAAATGGAATGATTGAAAAAATTTAAAAGTTTCAAATAAATAAATAAGTAAATAAATAAATAAACAAATACATAATATAAATATAACTAAGGTCAGGGCCTGATGATTGTCAACCAAAGCTTACAGATATGGGAATACACTTTAAAATATGGCTAGCCTCCTTTAAATCTTATAAACTATTATGCACTTCGGAAAAAATTTACATCGGTAAATAAATTAATAACATATTCAAAATACCAACAAGGAACATTAATTCAACTAATAAGATAATATAAAGAAAAATTAGGAATCATCTGTTGTAATGACATAAAAATTCAATGCAATGAAAATCCTAAACAAGACTAAAATAATGAGGCGTGTAATGCTACATAAATTCAATATGAAATCAGTAAAATATCAAGCAAAATAGTAATTATCAACGTGCAATTCAAAGAATTAAACAGGAAACGTTATCTCAAGAAATAAATTAATATAAAGCAACCGACATTAAGAATTATCTCATTGCATAAAAATACTGAAAAATCAATCAAATAAAATGATAAAATAAGATAATGCAAACAAAATTGTGTAATGCAACATAAATTCAATATGAAATTCTTCTATAAAATATCTAGGAAAATGAATATTGAAATCAATATCCATGTGTAATGATAAATTTAGTATATATCAGGTGTTCTGACACAGTCAATAACACTGTTGCAAGGTTGCAACCATTTATTTTTTTGCAAAACACACACACACATAATACTGTAGCAGGGTTGCTACCACTTGTGTATGTAAAATGCAAAAAAACACTATTGTAGGATTGCTATCGTGAATTTTTAAGAAATGAACACTAGCAAACTAACACACTGTAGCAGGATTGCTATCACAAATTTTGAAAAAATGCACAAAACCTTGAAGAAACTTTTAACAGGAAATAGGTTTTCTTCTTTTTTCTCTTCAGAAAATGTAAGTCGAGATGATTCACTTTGTCCCTTTCGATTTCCAGGGATTTTTGGCAGGAACGTAGATGGGTCATTTTTGATTTTCCTGCGGCGATTGCTCACAGCAGCGGTTTCTGCTTCTACGGGATCGTAAGGCTTAAGCCACGGGTTTAGGCACCAGTTTTAGCCCACTGGGATGAATGGATAGATCATGAGATACGATTAGTTCACCTCATGGCTAAATACTGTTTATTTACTGTACATAGGTACATATATGCAGCTTTAGGATATATATATATATAAATTACATGAACACATGCGGAAGGATTTCTTACGCGATCCTACCACCAGAGTACCCGTCTTCTTAATGATTCAACTCCCGGTTTCCCACCAGGGAGAAAACTTCAAGTAATCTGTCTCGTGGTGCCATCTAGCAAACATTACAATAAATAAATAATAAATATTACCATTTGTTACAACAATATGAAACACAACATTTAACAAAATGAAATATAAAGGATTAAAATTGTTAGTTTCTGACTGATATAGTGCCTTTTCAGTTTTGAAAATTATTGATTATTCATGTATCTTTAGTAAAGAATGTTGACTATATATAAAGTTTATTGTTCATAATAGAATAATGCTCATAATTTTCTAATTATGTTAAATCGTACCATATGTGTAAAGTGCACCCTCATATCTGGGAAAAAATAAATTTAATGGAAACTGTTCCAAACTCGATGTATTAAAATTAATAAATTAATTGTTTTGCTTTTTCTGAAATTAAATAAAGTGTTTTAATTAGATAATTCCCCAGAAGATTTCCAATATCTATTTTTAAAGACATGATAAAAGGCCCCCCACACCAGGGGGGGTAGCTACAGACGTATCAATGATAAGGAACCCCCGAGCTACTGTGGCTCCAACACATGTAACTACAAAACCACTAACAGGCCTTTAATTTCTAAAAGAGAACCCCGAAGGAGTTTTGGTACGAGGTCCATTCAGAGCTAGCTGCGCCAGTGGCACACATCCATCCATCATAGTTCACTAATTTTGATACAAAAATTAATTCTTTTGCAATTTAAAAAGATAAATTAAAAACAGTTATTAACAATAATAACTATAATGGGACAGTTTCTGAAAATTCCCAATTCAGTGTCTCAAAAGTTTAAGTAAAATAAAACTATGCAAGTTTCGAATGTGAAGCAGATTCATGACGCCAAGCTTAATACATACACGCCAATGCTGATTGTACCGCAGTTATTTCACACAATAAGATGTGAACTCGACTTATTAATTAGATAATAAGATGAAGAGTTATTTTAATACCCCACAATAATATTTTATTTGGGCTATTGGCGACGAACCTCGCAATTTTGAACCACTGTCAACTGGCGTGAACGACAACTGACCTAACATACCGACGGGGCAATTTTGGAGCTTGGGTAGTTTTAACGTGCAGCGGCTCCCTCTTCACAGCACGACGGCATTCATCGGCACTAGCCTCAAACTCATTTCACGCCAGTCATAGTCCGCGACCTTTACCACTAGGCTACTGCAGTTATCTCACTAATCATAAAATGAGGTCATTTCAATTCACACAGCTAAAATGACAAAAGAAGAAATTAGATTAAAAGGAAAATTGTGATGGTGCATTTGCCTTGGTATTAGATGCATTTGCATTGTAACATTTTTGTTAATGTTTTGTATCATGCACTTAATCACAATGAATTTTCTTTTAGTGAATTTTCTACATTTTACTTTTTTTTCCTCGTTTGCAATTTAGTTGTAATTTAAATTTAAAAATGGTGTTTTTTTAGAGGTATAGAACTTTAAATTGCAATAAAACAACGATGTATTATTCGATTGACATGAATTTTTTTTATTAAAAAGATAATCTTGTGGCGTTACATTTTAAATATGATTTCTGGCATATGACTGCCACGGCTGGCTCGGATGTAGTCCAATCTGGACGTCGAATTTTCGATGACTTTTTCCAACATTTGTGGCCGTATATCGGCAATAACACGCCGAATGATGTCTTCCAAATGGTCAAGCGTTTGTGGCTTATCCGCATAGACCAATGACTTTACATAGTCCACAGAAAATAGTCTAGCGGTGTTAAATCACAAGATCTTGGAGCCCAATTCACAGGTCCAAAACGTGAAATTAGGCGGTTACCAAACGTGTCTTCCAATAAATCGATTGTGGCACGAGCTGTGTGACTTGTTGCGCCGTCTTGTTGGAACCACAGCTCCTGGACATCATGATTGTTCAATTCAGGAATGAAAAAGTTATTAATCATGGCTCTATAGCGATCACCATTGACTGTAACGTCCTGGCCTTGATTGTTTTTGAAGAAGTACGGACCAATGATTCCACCAGCACATAAAGCGCACAAAACAGTCAGTGTTTCTGGATGCAACGGTGTTTCGCCGTACACTTGTGGATTGGCTTCACTCCAAATGCGGCAGTTTTGTTTGTTGACGTAGCCATTCAACCAGAAGTGCGCTTCATCGCGAAACAAAATTCGCTTATGAAAATCGGGAACAACGGCAATCTCGTTTTGGGCCCATTCGACAAATCTACGCCTTGTTTGATGATCGTTTTGATGAATTTCCAAACCAAACTGAGAATAAATCACTTGACAGCTGTTAAATCGGTCGCCATCTTGGAAAGCAATGCCAACTGAAACTTCTATATATGGAAAAAAACACTCTTTATATGCATCTTAGTGCAATAATTATTCCAATTTTATCTTTTTTTTCATTGTAAGATTCCATAATGTAAATTTTTTAAAACAAACTTCATGTACTGAGCAGGGTGAACCAATTTCAATAGATTTAGCTTAGGATGTATATTCTTCCCAGATTATATCAATTATAAATTGTTCATATATTTTTAACGCTCTAAATTTATCAAATAAATAATGCATTATGTCTTAAGACTCAGTTTCTATTCTTTTTAAAAAATATTCTCACAAAACTCATTGTAACATAAGCATTCCTCTAAATATAAAAATAAATAATCCAATGAAAGTTATAGATCGTAAAGGCTAACTATATAGGGAATCTATGACAAAATATCAGTTTTTAAAGAGTAGGGGGATATCTTAATGCGTGGAAAAAAAATGTTTTTTTTATTATACTTCTTTGTCCTGTCCCTCAAAATATCCCCATGTACAAAAGAGAGTAATGGAATTTTTGGAAAAAAGTAGAATGTATGGGTGAAAAGCAAATCAAATTCTTTCCATTATCACTGGAACACCTAATCTAAGCGGATTCTGGTGTTAGCGGGGAAAAAATCCATGCGAAAAATGAATTAAAAGAGCAGAGAGATTCCAAGATTATGATTGATTTCATTGCAGCATGTAGAAGGATGACTTCGTGTATGACCCTTTCCCTCTTTTGCTGCTCTCTCTCGGCTTGTACTTTGTGTGAAACCCATGTGCGTGTACCATGTAATCATTCAGAACAAAGCATTGTTTCTAAAAAGAAAAAAATAACAACATGATTTTGATTTCCTTTTTACCTTTAGATTATTAAGTTATCACACACGCATTTGCTGTGTTTCCTACAATTTAATGTCTGACGGTAAACGTATATTTAGGAATATATTCTCCATGTTAATTATCAAGATCAGTGGTGTTTAAACTTTTTCGACTCTTTGAACACTTATAACTAAAAATGTTTTGGGGAATCCCATTCCATACACTCTCTCCTTATATAATATTTAGTGTAGATAGACATGTTATAAATACTTTATGTAAAGATAACTTTTAAAAAAATATATTGTATTTGTTATTAAAAAAATTTTAAATTATTTATTCATGATTATTTTTTATTTACGATCCAAGTATCATCGTTCGATGCATTATATTTAAATACCGGGATATGAGTTTTTTACTATGGAGTCTATAGGAAATATCTGCAGGCGCATTTCAAATTTAATTCTCTTTTACATTTTGTGTCTGCAGCTACTAACATTGAGAAATATTCTTCATTTAAGTACAATATTCTGAATGTCATTAAAATGTTTATAGCTGTGTGAGAAATCCTGAGTATATTTAATGAATCTGCAACTTAAAATTTATGAGCTGCTCTTGCTTAAATTTAGATTTTAACGTCGTATTTCATTAATTGCTCTCTCTCTCCTAAATAATATAGGTCTTCTTTCTCCCCCAATCAGCAAGAGAGCATTTTTCCTTAGAAAACGATTTAGTTTTGCAAAACATTGAATAACGATAAATTATATTTTGTGGAACTTTTGGAAAAGTAAACAACAGAATATTCACACAACCTAATATGTAGTACATATCAAGAATAATATGCCTTAATATTGTTAAATTACATTATAATTAAATTTTAAATGTATTAAAAAAGGAAGTTAAATTATGTATATCTGTTAAAGTGTATAATTGACAGTTATTTCATAGAATCACTAGTTATTTCAAGAAATAACTAGATAAGTCAGTTAAAGTACGTAATAGATAAAAAAACTCATACTTTACCTTACTTACTCTATGAAATAATTAAGGAGAGCGTAAAAGTGAAAAATAAACAATTTCAAAGATGTTTTATGAATTAATTGATCAGAAATAGCTAAATGATCTTGAAAAATACATTTTATCTCTTTTGTGGATGAATAATTGATAAATAACAGGAGAAGCAGATGATATAATTTATTTATTTCTAACATAAGTTAAACAGAAAAGGGAAAAAAGAATATGCTGTAAAAATACATTATATTTAAATATCATGAACGAAAATATATACTGGGAAGAAAAACCATTGCTTCATAAAAAACATTGTGGAAACTTTTTTTTAAAAAATGTAAGATAATATTAATTTATAAGTTTTATAAGATAACTTTGTTTTAGTTTTCATTATTTTTAGATCAATTATTGCTGTAATGGCACTTTGGATTGGACTGCTTATTATTTTTGAAACACGCACACTTTTTAATATTACACTTTTTTTTACACGAGCACTTCTTAAATTCTTGTCCAATACCACTACGTGGAGCCATTGGAACAGATCGAAACGTTGTCTTAACGTTTGGAACTTTTTCATTGGAAATTAATTTTCGCTGACATATTCTGAACTAATATCTAGATTACAATTGTTTTATTCGGCCATCTTTAGTTTCTAATCTGAAAAATCCTTCCCAAAGCATCTAGAACCGATTCAAAGAACTTTCGAGAGCTTTTATTATACTTTAACGATCAAGTAATAGTTATTCTATAGAATACGTAGTAATATTTTAGAAATCAATAATTTTATAAATACTTTATTTTTTTATGTCTATTTCTTCCATGAAATACCTAGTTATTCTATGAAATAACGGACTTCACACTTTAATGGTAACATATATATATATATATATATATATATATATATATATATATATATATATATTGTAAAATTGGGTACAGTAATTTAATATTTGTACTATATGTAAGATAGTAACAATAAATGAGTCATAATCATTTAAAGATTGAAAATAAATTAATCATAATAGCTGAAAAAAGTTTACTAATATATTTAAATTAATGATACTAAATTTTTTCATGAAGGAATAATGGGAAACAATCTTTCTTCTTTATAAAAATATGGATTAACAATGAAATCTATTTTTAACCATTATCATGAAAACGTAGAATCCATAATTCAATCGAAAAATGTCTTTAATATTTTAGCTCGATATTTCTAATAGAAATTTAATTGTGTTTCTTTTCTAAAAGTACCTATCAATAATTTTGCTACATTTTCCAGGTAGATTCAAAAACCATTTCACTCTATTGAGATTTATGTATAAGGAACAATAATTAAATATTTTTTTTTTATGAAATGGACTTTAACTCTTTTCGGTTTCAATTGAAAACTATTATATTTAAACTGTAGTTAACTAAACATGTTTAAAATTTTAATACCGCATTAAAAATATTTATAATGAAAGAAAATATTCAAAAACAATTTACTACTTTTTTTTATCGTTTTGCATCATATTTTAATGTAAATAACTACAAAAAATTCATTCATTCTTCCACAAATGTGACTAAAATTGAATAAAACCAAACGCGAGTAAAAGGTCAGTGGAAAAATACCAATTTACACAACCACAAACTTTTTTTCATTTGAAACGTGGTTTCTTTTCAGGTAGGGCACATTTAATGTAGGATTAAATTATTTCGAATTATTTATCAGGAAAATCAACATAATATCGAATATTGAAACTATGTATATTTCTGTATATGTTTAGGTATTTTCCCTTTTTGAATTTCCTATTGCAAATTTAGAGGTAAATTTAAAGGATAAAAATGAATAACTATATCGCGCTATGTATAACTGAAATAGAACTACATATTAATGAAAATACTGAAATAAGAAAATGTATCAATGTTTGTGATGTTTTTGATAGGATTCCATATCAACACACTAATTCAATGCTTCTCAAACCTTCAACATTTCAGACCCAGTTTTTAATCATATTTTTTCTCGCACTCCCTATTAAATAACAATTTATTGAATGTGATAGTAATGAAGTACTTTGATGCTAAATCTACAGTGCGACCTCAATTATAAACCGTACAAATTATCAAAATAAGTATTAAATTTTGTATATGTTTCTTTTAAATAATAGGTATTTGACGTAATATGATAAATGTTATGTTACTTTCCTTTGTGTAATTTTCATATTGGAATAGTTTACGGTTAGTATACAACGTGTATTTTATTATTCTTTTAGAATAAATTTTGTTTTGCTTCATTTTAGTAAATTAATATTTTCGTAAAATCTTTTATTTTCGATATGTTCGCACCCTCCGCGTAGGTTTACCACGCCCCCTTTCGGGGTTGCACTCCATAGTTTAGGCAACACCGCACCAATGTAGTTATTAAACTTTTATTTATAGGGCATACTCTCTTTTTCTCACTGTGTATGCATACTCATCGCCACAAATATTTTCGCACCAGGAAGTAACAGTATGAGTATGATTCTTACGAAGCTTGGCATGAAGGTGCGTGACACGCAAATATGTAAATTGATTAGAAATGCGGCGTGGTTTTGCAATGCCACCAGAGGTCGCTGAAGTTCGTTTTCTTAGGATCATAAAACAGATAAGTAGGGATTACTTGTATTTTATCTATTACACATTGAAGGGTTTATATATATATATTGTATATTTTATATATATATTATATACATTGAAGGGTTTATATATATATATATATATATAACTAGAAATACCATTGAAGACTAAATGAGCAGCTTTCTGAGTTCAACAGAGATAATAATAAGGATGTTGGAAAGTGGGTGGTTTCTTCGGCAAAAAGCTTGCCTTTACTGTGAGAAGATGTTGAGAACTGCAGACAAGAGAGAGAGAGGTCTTTAACAAGGTGTCCTATCTCAAAACACTTTCTGAAGACCAATAATCAATAAGACCATCACATAATACGACACGTATGCTTAGCGCCAACTGACCGCCGTTCATTACCATTACAACACTTTTTTGTGTGTCATTCCTTACCATCGCAAGGGGCGTAGCTGTATACATGTGGTTTTCATGTAGATTCCCCTTACCCTGATTGAAGATGTACTTGGAATGTATTGTCTTGAATTTAATTCTTTGATCATTCGTGTATACTTTTTATACGGAAGTGCCCTCTAAAAGATTAAAATTAACTATTTTATCAATAAGGTTAATAATATTTAATAGTACATATTTATCAGTTAGGATCAATATTTGACAATATCTGGAGGCTCGACACAATTAATATTTGTAACCTTATCCACATAGCATGTCATCAATGATATCATTACTTGAATCCACTACTTGACATCACTGCCCCTCAGTTTATGCCTTTAATCACTACTTCTTGTGAAATGGGAAATTTGTTTGGGGTGAGTTCGGAAGAAAGGAAATGATGTAACAATATTTCAAATCCACATTTTTTTAATCCTGCAATTGCTCCTTGAGATGAGCAACCTGGTGCATCGTCGGGAAGAAGATGAACATCTTTGATGATCATCCCGTCTTTTATGTATCTGGCCCTTAAAGATGAAGCAGTCTTTTAAGAAATGTGGACAGGACTTTTCTGCTAGATTTCTTCAATTTAGTCTTTTTTAGAAGCAATGTTATGTGTCATCCAACATTTGTCAGCTATAAAATATATTTTCCTTGGCATTTCTTAATGTGGTAAGGAATTCGAATGAATAGTTCATTAACTTAAGTTCAGAAAGCCTCTTTTTTTAATTTTAGACATACTTAAATAAAACTCATAAGACAACTGATATATATATATATATATATATATATATAATATATTTTTAAACTTTTCTCCTTTATTGTTTTTTCTATTACTATAAAATAATCAATGAATATATTATTTTCAATGAAATTTCCATGGAGTAAATTCATTAAAACATATTATTGTAATGCAATCATAATCGAGGAAAAATTGTTATACTCTGTCTTCTAAATCATAATCATCATTTTATCTCTAAAATAAAGCATCAAAGGTCTTTAATATTTAACATGGAGAAACCCTCAGGTGTTAGTTAATCGAAGACTGTTTTACCGATTTGTGTGTTATATATTTTCCTTTCTTTTTTACATTAACGTATTAAACGTTGCGTGAAACGGAAATTTAGCTCTAACTTTTTTCGCCTTCAGCTTATTTGCTTCTTTTCATTCCTCACTTTCATTTACTGAATTGAAATTTTAATTATGGCTTATATATATATGAGTGCTTCTCAAAATTTCAATAGACGCGACCCACTATTCAATTATAATTTTTGTCGCTCTCCCCTTCGTACAATAACAATGTATTGAATTCAATAATACTATACTTTCACACTTAGCACTTATGTGTCACTGACGTATATAAACGTCTCTATCAACCAAAGCATTAATTTTCTGGACGTATATATACGTATTTCCAAAGTTCGATCTATTATGTGCAGTGCTATCCATAAAACTATTCCGAAGGCTTTGGAATGTAATAAAAGGAACTTGATACTGTTTGCAAAGGATTTACTTATTTCAGAGATTTTGCTTATTTATTTCTTTTCTCCTCCCACTCCCGCTAAAAACTTAAAAATATGCTCGTCTACGTGGTATACGGTGGCGAGCGAATCACTCAACTTTTAATCGGCAGTTAAGAAATTAATTGTAAACCGTATACATTACCATGATAAACGTTAATGCAAGCACATCGGGTCACTGATAATTATCAAACTTATTCTTAACTTAGTATTGTTAAATAAATAAAAAATATATATTGTACAGTACTGATACACACACACATACATTTATACGTGTGTTATATCAGTGTAAATGTGTATTATATATTTTATTATATCAGAAAGTATTTTGTTTGTTTACTTTCAGTAAATTAATATTTTTTTAAAAAATCTTTTGCTTTCGACTTTTAATATGCTCGCGCCTCCCTCGTAGAGTTATCATGCCCCCAAGGGGGGCGCGTCCCACAGTTTGAGAAACGTTGGCTTATTTAGATATTTTGAAACTTTAATAAAAATCAAGAGACGATATGAAAGAAAAAAGAAAATATTTTTTCAAAATGAAATTATTTTTTGTAATATTCTGTTTTTATTTAATTTACTGACCGGCATATTTAAAATATTTACTTAATCGAACAGAGTTTATAAATCAAAAAATGATAATTTATTTTGAGCTTGTACTTGCTATATAAACTGCGGAGTCTGAATCCTGATTATGTATAAGATAAATATTAAATTGAAACAACTCTAGAATAGTTAAATTCCTTTTTTCCATAAAATATCCAGTTTTTACTTCGAACTTGGCTTGTTTTAATAAAATATATTACTTTCTTGTGCTTCTTGTCCTTAACTTCTACCTCTTGTATCAGTACAATATAAACATATTTTTTCAGCCGGAAAATAAGTTCGATTTACTACTATTTTTTCTATTGTCAAATAATAATAAATTTATCATACATTTCCACGAAATCTAAGTAAACTTGATAAGTTATAGAAATAAAACTGAAAATGTAATTTTATGCTTAACATTTGGTAACTCAAGTTGTTCCCCTTCTTATAAGTAGTAATAAATTTTTTTAAGTCTTAGCTTACGAAAAGAAAAAGAAAGACAAATTTCTGAAAAAAGTTACCTAAGAAAATGTTTACGCTATTGATAATAAAGCGCAATTTACATTTTTAAACAGCAATCATGAAAAATCTAAAAATATTTTGTAATATATAAATAACAAACTACATGTTAATTTGATAAATTTCATACAATTAATGTATGAATCTTTTATTGCTTTTGCAATTAAAACGGAAAAAAGCGAGAAAAAAAATCCCAACCCAATAAATGTAAGCTATTTAAGTTATTAGTTTCATAGATAGAAATATCATAATTAATGGAAACACTAAAGAGAAAAGTGTTGCTCAAAGGAATTTATTGTACATGAAAACGATAATTAACTAGGTAAATGGAATGATATTTGAATGCTAGAAATCGAATATAAAACATATACGCACTTTGATACATAGTATTCATATGATGTACGTTTCAGAAGTTTATTTTATAATTATATTTGATATGTATAGATAATTATTTTATTTTCATTTGTTGTAATTTATCTGTAGGTTTTTTCATAAAAGTTAGCAAACATAACACATCAGCAAAACTAGTAAGGTAGAATTTTTGCATGTATTATATTTTTCATTTTTTAGCAAGCGTTAAATCATATATATGTATAATACTTTTCAAGCATTTCCAAATATATCTGTGTTTGTTTCAAATACGTCAGTCACACATATACCCTCTATTTTCATATTTTCTTAATCACAGTTTAAATACGAACACACAAATATTTATAGAGATTTATATATTAAGATCTAATTAAATTAAATCAGCTGTGAAATAGTGCATGTAAATGATTTTGTTTGAGGATTCCTAATTGCATTGTATCAAAGGCAATATGAAAAATATTTTCTTAAAACTATCGAATTTCAACAAAGCTGTTATAATAAGGAATGTAAAAAAAAACACAAAATAAAGATAATTGCTTTGGATTTTGTATCACTTTCTTAGAACTTTGAAAAAAAATATTTTTTGTACTTTTATTTAAGTCAGGAATTCTTCGGAACATACCATCTCCCCTTAAGAACAAAAATAACACGTTATATTATACTAGGTTTCTTAAAATTAATTAATTTTGCGTACGTGGAAGCGTATTATTTTTTAATTCAGAAGAAATTTAATGGAAATTTTGAACATAAAATTAAACTTACTATGTACTTTTTTAATATGATTAAAATGATTATTTTATTGACAGGGAGTAAAATTATTATACGAAAGTAAGTAATAACAATTAGAATATTTACCTAAGTTTTGTGAAGTTACTGTACTATTTATCTCTGAAAATAAATAATATGAAAAAATTATAAAACCTTTTTTTTTTATATATTTCCAATTTATTTTAAATACAAATGCGTTATAAAATAAAACCTAAATCAAATTTATATATATATATAAATATATATATATATATATATATATATATATATATATATATATATATATATATATATACATATATGTTACGGTAATATTTTAAAAATAGTTTTTCATATTGATGCTTTAGACTATTAAAAAGCTCACACAAGTGAAGAAATAATTGTTCTTCATCTGGAAGACTAGATAATATGTAAATTTTATTCGTAAAATAGCTAATGGCAACGCTTACTTCTGCGTAGTTCTCAAGTTTTTTATAAAGCAACTATTCCATGGGTCCTTTAGAAGCAGCATCGCAGTTCATTTAGATGCGTAAAATGTCTTTGAAATATCCGTGACCAACAAATGCAATCCTTGTATTTGCATATGTAGTGCTTACAATTTTTGTGTTACGCATGGTTTTCCTAGAATTCAAAGCAACTACTCAGAGTCACACCTTATGAACTTTTCTTCATTTAGTGGGATGAATAAATGCAATCGTATACGATTGTGTAAGAATCGTTGTTTTTAAATTGTGATTTCCTTATGTTAAACTCAACATCATGGCTTGATTTCCAGATGTTTCTCATTTTATTTTAAAAACAAAAATCCCTAACACTGTTTCCGATGTTTCTCCTGCTCTTAACTTAAACGCATGGATACATGGTGATAAAATGATTTCATCGAGATGTATCAGTCGCCTTTCTTTCTAATGCAATATAGTTTATTTTGTTTTAAGAATTCATGAATATGTTATTTACCGCCCCAGTTCAAAATATTATAATAATTAATATTAAGAAAATATCAGAGTAGTTTGAGATTTCCTGGTGAAAATCAATTTCTCGGATTTTCTTAATGGTAGAGTTCCATTCTATACATTTTTTGAAAAGCTTTATTTAAAAAAAATAGTGCAATATTTCAATATTTTTTGCATAGATTTTGTCCAGAATTTCAAACATTATAATTGATCCATTGGTTGAAAATACTAAAATACCTTGACAAATTATTTATATATTTAATTGTGAAAAACATTGTAAATTAATTCGGTGGCATATGCCGCATAGCTATTAGCTATCCAATCATATTTCAGAATTACCACGAGTTCATTTTGGTACGTAGGATCTAAATCCTAAAGCATTTTTACATTAAGACTCGCTTAATCTGCATGGGGTTTAAATAAATTTAGTGAATGAGTCGGATATGTGGTGCAGTGGTGATTTATGCCGCGTAACAAATTTCAAAGTCTACTGAGGAGACAAAGCAATTCTCAAACACATCTTCCAATGGGATGAAAGAATAAAATGCTCGTTTAATCTGTATATATTTCAGACTTTACATTTGGTGTCAAAATGCACTGGTTTTCTAAGAATTAAACAGTGACATATCCTAAAATTATAACAGGAGTTTAAACTACACTAAGTGTTTCAGTCTGTAATAAATGTTTCTTTCTTGCCACGTGAAATACGGACAACATAATGACCTTGGGAAAGCATAATATGGATTTATATCTATTATTTACAAATGCCACTGTTGTATAGAGATTTTCTTCGTTTTTATATTGCAGTCTTCTGGACATATGGTCGTGTGATTAATTGCTTAGAATCTATTTTTTCAAGGTTATTTTTTAAAATTTCATATATAGAATAGTCTTTTAAATTATGCTGGCAGTTCTTCTAGAGCAATTACCTTCATTTCGTTTTGAAAAATCATGTTCACAATATTCTTTATTGTGTATCATCACAATTACAGAATTAGTAGAGTCCAACATGTCTTTTGAACAGCTTAATTTAAATCATCATTAAACAAATGTATTTTTTATACGCATACTATATCTCAGCAGTCTTCAACATGTATTCAAATTTCATCACCAAAATTGATAATTCGGAAATTACACTAATCTAGTGTTCTAAATCACCTACGGAAATGTTTTTCTATTTTTTTAAAAATAATTATATTACACTTTTATAAAATCTTTATCAACGTATAACCACGCGTATAAGTTGCGTTTGTAATGCAGAAAATAAGACTGATACATCGGATATAAAAACAATAGCATTAAAAATAAAAAAAAATAGATAAACATAAAATAATTTGACATCTGCATATATCAAAATACAGTTTATTTAAAAGAAATGGCACGCGCTTCATGAGCTTAAAGCTCTCGAAATATGTTGTTTTATCAAAAGCCTGGGATAATACCTAAAATTAATAATATGAAAACGTAAGATCATTACACACGTACATTTCAGATCTCTTTGTAAAAACGGGGGGTGCGTGTTATTCGGCGATTATACCTAAAAATTGAAAAAAAATGTAGCTTGAGAGTAAAGGTGCACGTTATACATCAATACCTGCTATACTCCACATTTTACGGTAGTTGCTTAGACCAGTGCTTCTTAAACTGTGGGGCGCGCCCCTTTGGCGGGCGATAATTCTACGAGGGGGTGAGCATATCGAAAATAAAAGATTAATAAAATGTATTTATTGGAATGAGATAAAACAAAATATTTTCTGTCATAATAAAAAAATCCACATTTACACCAATATAATTTATATATATCATCTGCGATATTACGTCACCAAAAATAAAAGCTTCTACTTCAAAACTTCATCAGCTATCTTTGATACTATAACCAAATAAAAACATTTGATTTGATTTGCTGAGATCCCATGATGAGAGATTTTCTTATTACGCTTTCTTTTCAAGCCTAAAATACTACTCTTTCAGAGAAAAAAAAACAAAACCCAGACCCATATTCCGAAATATTGTAGGAAAATAAAAAAAATCATCATTGTTATATATTATTGAAATATTGAACATTAGCTGCATAATGTATTTGCTGCGGTTTGACCATCGAACTTGCTTGTAAGCTTAAGGGCAGTCGGAAAGGTAAAATTTGATTTTTGACAATTTGAGATTTTTACATTTCCACATAGTACAGATTTTAACCTTTCTAAAAATACCTTACTTTAACCTCTAGGGTAAGTAGAAGCCCTAAAAACCTATTTTTAAATAATCGTTGAAACTGGGCCACGCCCATTTGACAAGCGTAAAAGTAAACAAAGTTTTTGTTTTGGCTTAAAAAAGTTGAGCGTCTGGTATAAATCAAAACATTTATCTTTTATTGTATAAATTGAGCCTTTTATTATTTTATTTCCTAACCCATTTGAAACTTCACTGTATTTTTAACGGTCAAATCAGTGTTTGTTTACACTTTCAAAACTGCGTTGTAATTTTGAACTCGCAAGTATTCTTTAACATTATTCAGCTTAAACTTTCAAAAAAAATTGCTATAATATATCGATTTTACTATGCCTAGAGCATTGACTAAAGTATTTAAGAAACGAAGAGGAGTTTTTAATAAAGGAAGATGTAATAAAAGTAATGATGGTTGTGGTGAAAGCAATTCTACTGTTCCAAAGAACTCTGCTGATGAAAAAAAAATTGTGCTGATGGTGCAAAAGCTTTGTACTAATGAAACTGAACCATCTGCCAGTGAGAGAAAAATTGTAAACATGGATATTTCATATTCGGATGAGGCTTTTCTGGTTTCAGAAATGTTATTGTGGACATTAACCTTTTAGCTTTGTGTGTTTTTGAAGCTGTAAAATGTATAAAGTGTGAAAAAACAGGACTCAGGTTGCACCTCAGTGAAAGTAACTGTGGTGAAGCTGTGAAGTTTCACTTAAAATGTCCTTCTTGTAAATATAACTATACTTTTTTAACTCCAAGAAATGCGATAGTTCTGAGAATTACGAACTGAATACCCGGCTAGTGTATGCTATGCGATGCATAGGTAAAGGTGCTGAGTCTGCTAGGATGTTTTGCGGTATCATGAATCTTCCCCGCCACCCACAAAATTCTCAAAGTACAACCACATTTTACTGCAGGCAACAAGAGAAACCTGTGAACACAGTATGGCAGAAGCTGTTCGTGAAGCCGTTGATGAAAATGATGGAAAAAGGGACCTTGCTGTTGCTGTTGAGGGTAGCTGGCAGAAGCGTGGTTTTTCTTCGAAGAATGGCTTGGTGACAGTCACAAGTGTTGATACCGGCAAAGTTATAGATGTCGAAGTTTTTCAAAACATTGTATTTGTCCGAACAAAACCAAGCATCTTCAAAATTGTAAGAGAAATTTTGAAGGCGACAGCGGTAAGATGGAAGTAGCTGGAGCTCTATCCATTTTTCAGCGTTCCCAGTCTCTCTACAATGTTCGGTACACAAAATATTTAGGAGATGGAGACTCCAAAGCGTTTACTTCTATTGTCGAGAACAAAGTATATGGTGACCATTGCTCTGTCGAGAAATTAGAATGCATAGGTCATGTTATGAAAAGAATGGGGACACGTCTTCGACGCTTGAAAACTAAGATGAGAGGACAAAAACTTTCTTTTTATGCGGAAGAAATAGATTGACAGAGGCAGAAATCGACCGTCTGCAAGCATATTATGGTCTAGCTATCCGCAGAAATTTGTCTAGCGTGAAGGACATGCAACAAGCCATATGGGCAATATTTTTACACAAGCTATCAACCGATGAAAAACCTCAGCATGGATTTTGTCCCTCTGATTCAGATACGTGGTGCAAATTTAAAAAAGCAGAATTGCTTGGGGAGACTTATCATCACAAAAATAGTTTACCTGTGGATGTTGTGGAGGCCATGCGACCTGTTTTTAGGGATTTAGCTAATCCAGAATTGCTAAAAAAGTGTTTACATGGAGGTACGCAAAATCCTAACGAAAGTGTAAATAATGTAATATGGTCTCGTGTACCGAAGAAAACATTTGTACAATTAGAAGTTTGGTCACTGGGTAGATATGATGCAGTTTCCTCATTTAATATGGGGAATGTATCAAAACTAGAAATTTTGAGAAAAGTGTGTATTGAGCCTGGTGATTACACGGTACAAGCGATGGAGTGCCTCGACAAACAGAGGCTGTTACGAGCAAAATACTATTGTTTACAAAAAACAAAGGAAGTTAGGAAGGAAAAAAAGACTTAAAAGGAAGAAAGAAGATGATGAGCTACTAAAAAATGCTGATGATTTAGAATATGGAGCTGGCATGTTTTAACTAAAAAGTAATTATACGTTAAAATCAATTTTTCTCAAAATGTCAATTTTTGATGTTCGATGTTCCTTTTCTTAGAAACTACTGTTCACAGGTATGTAAATTTTTTATGATATATTTATAATGATGGTTAATATATACTGAAATGAGCTTTTGTAAAAAACCCCAAAATTTATTTTTACAAATTTTTTATGTGAAAACGGGTTAACGTAAACTATGTTTGATAAAATATTTTATAAATTATGAAAAAAATTCAAAATTAGCTAAAAAGCTCATTTGAGTATAATGAAATGTGTATTTTAATTATATGAAAAATTTCAAGCATGTACATATAACAGATTTTGAGAAAATGTTCCTCGAAAACAGCCAATTTAACATTGTCGGTATAGAGGTTTCCGACTGCCCTTAATTACGCCCCTGCTCTTATGTATTTGTTTTTTTCATTTAGGGAAGTTGTAAATAAACTATTTCTGCTGCGCTTTTTTCCTTGTAAAATTTTTTGTGAATTTTGGAAAAGCACAGTGAGCACTTTGAAGGATTACATGGCCAAGATTTATTTTTATGAGTATTCCTAAACATATAAAGCATAATAAAAAAGGTTTTACACAATTTTTTAGAATATCCATATTGTATTAAATACATTTTTAATCCGGGAGCGGTCAAGCGAAGCACAAAGTTTAAGCAATCGGTAATTTTAGCAGAACTGTTTAATTGTTACCAATTGCCTTGACACTATCCTCCTGTTTGAGAGTCTTAACATGAACTAAAATATATATGTCGTATATCTCCCTCTTTTTTTTGAGTGACAAACGTTTATTTACAAACTTAAGGTACTTGCTTTGACTGAGTTCCTGGTGCGATCACTTTTTTTTCCAAAATATTTTTTGTGTTCATGCTACATTACCCCCTCCCCTATAAATAATTTGGTGACTTTGATTGCCTTGTTGTACCACTTATTGTGGTTTTGAAAATGAGCATGATGAGCAGGTAAATGTTTGGTAATTAATCAGAATATATATATATATATATATATATATATATATATATATATATATATATATATATATACATATTTATATATATATATATATTTATATATAAAAGAAATGGGCATCTTTGATATCTTTTGAAAGAAGTTAAAACTGATAAAAAAAAAGGAATGAACCTGCTGAGAGAGAGAGAAAGAGAAAGAAATAATGCATATTAAAGTAAATTTAAGTAAAGTGGTGCACATGAAACGAAAAAAAATATTATATTTCAAAAGCTCCCAAAGGAATTTCATTAACTAGAATATGAAACCATATGTATCAGGGACACAATTTGCTTTGTAAAAAACTCACAAGCAAGCAACCGTTCAACATGCTATTTGTTGAACATCAAAGGACAGTAAAATTTCAATAACTTGAACAAAATATGACAGTTTTGCCGTCAAATAACTTTCCAGTAATGTTAGCGAAAAGTTTCTGTGATGTGTGTCTTTTTTTAAGATCATGCACATTTGAAACATTTTAGTTTAGTTTCCTTGGATTTTTTCCTAAAATTATCAAAGAAAAATTGAAAAGTCCTTGAAAGTAGGTAAGTATATTTTATCTGAATTAAATTATTCACTGGAATTATGATTTTTATTGCGTACTATAAAAATAATTATAAAAAAAAAGATTGGCGTGACTCACAATAACCCCGCTCGACCATTAGTATCGAGCGCGCGCCTGCTCCAGTGTTAAAACATGTTGAAGTCTTTTCGCTTTAAATATTAAAAGCAATACATTATTCGTCATCAGATATTTATATTGTTGTTCATTATTCGACATCAATTCTAAATGTTTATTTTGTGAGGCTTAAAATTACAGTTCGCTGAAAACTAATTACAATTTGAGCAATCATTTAAAAAATAATTTTACATTTTTGTAAACATTGTTGCGCACTTAGCTTTACTCCCCTTACAATTCGGCGGTTATATCAATAATGTATTATTTTCTTATAAATGAACTAGTGCAAAGAGAGGGTACTTCAGCCGGTATACTTTTAATGTATCAGTGCTGAAGAATATTTTATAACTAATTAATTAATACTAAATTAAGAACAAGTTTAATAAGTATTAGCGACTTCCATGCGCTTGTCTTGCAGAGCAAAGTTTTTCAAAGGAATGCTTATGATTAGAAATTTAACCTTTGAGTTAATTTTCTATATTTAGCTGATATCTATATTTTGTCTTCTAAGCAGCCACCGCATTTTGCAGTATGTTTCAATTTAAAAATTAGAGAAAGGAAAAATAGCATAATAATTATCCTATTACTTAATTTTTTGGCTTAAAAGAGACATATACAAAATTTAATACTTATGTTATTAATTTGTGGAACCATTATTAATGACCAAAATAAACTGAAAGCTGAAATAAACAACTGTATAACATCGGCTAATAAATGTTTTTTTGGACTAAAGAAGCAATTAAGATTGAAATTTATCAGTGGAAAAACAAAGTTAAGATTATGTAAGACATTAATTTTGCCTGAGTTGCTGTATGCTAGCGAAACCTGGACGCTGAATTTGGAGACCATACGAGTTCTGGAAACTTTCGAAAGAAAAGCACTCATAACTATATTTGGGTCTGTTAAAGATCAAGGATGTTGGCGTGCTAGATATAATTTCGAGCTATATAGGCTTTACAAATAACCTCAAGTTACTCAAGTCATCCGAAGTAACAGATTGAGATGGTTCGGCCACATCTGGAGAAGCCCTGAAAACAACCAGACCAGAGCTTACACATTTAAGAATCCTATGGGATCTCGAACAAGAGGAAGACCATCAATAATGTGGATATAGATGATGTTGAAAATGACTTAAAAACTCTAAATATTAAAAACTGGCAGAGAGTTGCTACGTTTCGTTGGAATTGGAGGAAGCGAGCTTTGGAGGCAGCCAAGACCTGTAACAGGTTGTTACGCTGATAAAGAAGAAAGAAGAAGTTATTAATTTGTACGGTTTAAAATAGAGATCGTAGCTTTAGCGTCAAAATGCATTATTATTTCATTGAGTTCATCATTAATGTATAACGGATGGTGTGATAAAAATTGTGATTGAAAAGGCGGGCGTCAGTATTGACAGTTTGAGAAGCGCTGCTCCAGACACATATATCAACATTATATCTTATGTTATCTTATTTTAATTTAATAACGTTTTGCTTCATCCTCATTGTTTATTCTTATGCAAGGTGTTCATTTTTCGAGACAATTCTATTATTTTGCATCAGTAAAATAATTTGAATTGTGCTTTCGCATACATTCAGTTGTCAATAGATTTTTGCAGCAATCATAATGCTACTACCCTTTTTTATGTTAAACTTTAACAGAAATGATCGTGTAATATATTTCCTTATTCCGAAGTTCCAAGGAGATATTGAAAAATTATCATTCGTCATCTTATAAACAAACGAGTCATATAATATGCATAACTGCTAAAAAACCAGAAAACACTATAGACTATAATGTTAATTGAGTTATTAGACTATAACGTAACATGTAACAAGTGGTTTTATACATATAAAATTGTATAACCATTAGTGTTGTCATCGTACTAAACGAAAAAAAAATTAATAATCCTACTTTTGACTGTTTGAATTTGCCCATCATTTAGGGAAGATGCCCTAAAAAAAATTCTCTTTCGTATTGATTATCAAAAATCCATGGTATGAGTTACCACAGAGCATGTATACATAATTTGAAGTTGCATGCAATTTTACAACGTGTTACTCAAGGACTAGGGTAGTTAATTTGATCAGATGTCATTCGTGAAGACCATTAACCATTCATAATCAGTCAATATGTAATCCATAATCAGTCGTTATGCATTTCATAAAATATCACCGATGCGTTCATGATAGCATGTATCAAATAATGTTGAATGTTCGAATAATTTAAGACTTTACATATTCCATTCATCAGCTTGCTATATCATTTGGGTCAAAATTCTGATAATTCACTCGGCTAAGCCACATTTAAACTGAATAGTGCTTAGCAAGATACACCAGAATGTAAGTAAAATTGATTTTTTATATGATCAGATAAATAGTTCTATTGTGATTTGTCTTTTGTTACGTCAAGTTTATCATTTTTGTGAATATTATAAAAAACATATTGCTAAAATAAATTTTAATAATATTGCTCTATCATTTAACTCGTGTTATAACAATAACCTTATAATTTAAAATTATAAGTCACGATAACCACACATACATTAGATAGTTTAAGTTAAAGCATATCTTGGATGAAATAGAATTGTTTTTTTTATTACATCACTAAACATTAACTTGAATTCATAATTAAAACAAAACAAATGTTGATTAACTTCAGTAGTTATCAATTAAAAATTATTTTAGTTAATTAGATACTTTTATATTGGAAGAAACAAAATAACTAAATCCAAATTAATTACTAAATAACTTCAGAGAAAATATAAAACGCAAGATAGCAACTATGAAAGACTTTTAAGTTTAATGGTCTGGACAGACTTTATAGAACTAAAAGTCGAATTTGTCTATTAAAAACAGATATTCAGCATTCTCAAAGAAATGTGATAATTATACTTGAGTAATTTATGAAGTTGAAGCTCTTTAGTCTCTCTTCTTTAAGTTTCGCTTTATAATTAAAAATATACAATCAGACGAATATCCGAAAAGCATTTCTGCAGGTATTATGTAATTTGAAAGAAATTACTTTAATTGGTTTGTGCCCATTTTTCTTCCAACAGTTTTAATTGTAAACACTAATAATAACTATAAATTATAAACTTTAGAATCGAATAATGGAAAAAAGGTTTTAGATTTTTGTGACACTTCTTAAGGTTCGGATATACCTCCAGACAATATAGGGTATTAAAGAATTAATATTCTAATTAAAGTTTCCTTAAAGTTTTCACTTTTAAGAAAAATAATTATGTAAAAGTTTCTAATTGTGATACTTCTGATAGTTAAAGAAACAATAAATGTATAATTATCTATATCAAAACTTTCCAATCAATTAACTGAAGTTTAGAATTAAAAGAAAATGAATAAACGTTTGATAATTTTCCTTTTTTGATGCTTGGAACTGTCAGTAAAAATAATATTACCCTTACAATTTCCCAAGAACACGTACTTGCTTCATTTTCAATCTATTTAATCGATTATCATTTTTGAACCAAAACTCGGAAGAAACTAATTTCATTAATTTATTTAAGGGTTCACGATCCTATAAATCATTTTTTGATTATTTAAATAATTTGAAGACGTTTCTTTTTGCCCCATATTCTCCAATTCAGCTGTGCTGTTTTTCCAACCTAGAATAAATCTGTTATATTTTTCTTCTAAAGAATGATTCCAAAAATAAATTTATTTTTAAATACACCAACAATGTTTTTACAGCTCTTTATTTCACCCAATGTAATCGTGCTTCAGAATTAATAATTAACTAAATAAATAACTCACTTTTATTATTTTTCATGTGATAGTTATGACTAAATTAAAAGAAGCATTTAAAATTCTTAATTTTTATTTTTGAATTACAAAGTTAATTGATGGTTTTAAGTTGTTGCTGTAATAAAAAGGTTCATAATTTTGCTGAATTCAAATATTGACTTGTCATTTTCAATCGAATTCTCAATTTTGTTACACATTATTTTTATGAAGAAAATATTTAGATAAGTACTGTCGAATATGAGGAAGGTAATTGTAAAATAACAAGAGATTAAAACAATATATTACTAATTACATTTCTCATTAATGCATATATATTTTTAATGGATTTGTATCAGAATATTCCCATTATGAATATTTATGATATGATTGTAATGATGACACTTTATAAGTATTATTGATTAAAATTAAACTTTATTTGATATTAGAAAAAGTCCTTTATTATATGCTACAGATTTTATCTTTTACGTAATATACTTTTATATTCCTTTGTTTCTTACATAATGAATATATTTCTAAATGAAAGAACACTTTTTTCTGTATACACCATGCATTAAAAGAGTCTCATCAAACATAGTGCACAAATTGTTTATTAATGATCTTGAGTTCATTTATTTAATATGTTGGAAAGGCACAAAAAGATAAATCATAAATTAAAACTTTTTTTACGTGTAGTATTTGCTCGTTTTACGTCATAATCAACATCTTTACATTGTTGCATTTAAAGAGTGGTTTTTTTTCCAGGTATAGAAGTTTAAGTTGGTATTACTTTCCAAGATGGTGACCGATTTAACAGCTGTCAAGTGATTTATTCTCAGTTTGGTTTAGCAATTCATCAAAACGATCATCAAGCAAGGCGTAGATTCGTCGAATGGGCCCAAAACGAGATTGACGTTGTTCCCGATTTCCATAAGCGAATTTTGTTTAGCGATGAAGCGCACTTCTGGTTAAAGGGCTAAGTCAATAAACAAAACTGCCGCATTTGGAGTGAAGCTAATCCACAAGTGTATGGCGAAACACCGTTGCATCCAGAAACACTGACTGTTTGGTGCGCTTTATGGGCTGGTGGAATCATTGGTCCGTACTTCTTCAAAAACGATCAAGGCCACGAAGTTACAGTCAATGGTGATCGCTATAAAGCCATGATTACTAACTTTTTCATTCCTGAATTGAATAATCATGATATCCAGGAGCTGTGGTTCCAACAAGACAGCGCAACAAATCACACAGCTTGTGAAACAATCGATTTATTGAAAGACACGTTTGGTGATCGCCTAATTTCACGTTTTGTACCTGTGAATTGGCCTCCAAGATCTTGAGATTTAACACCGCTAGACTGTTTTATGTGGGGCTATGTAAAGTCATTGGTCTATGCGGATAAGCCACAAACGCTTGACCATTTGGAAGACAACATTCGCCATGTTATTGTCGATATAGGGCCACAAATGTTGGAAAAAGCATCGAAAATTGGACGTCCAGATTGGACTACATCCGAGACAGCCATGGCAGTCCTATGCCAGATATATTTAAAATATAATGCCACAAGATTATCTTTCGAATAAAAAAATCCATGTCAATCGAATAATACATCGTTGCTTTATTGCAATTTAAAGTTCTATACCTCTAAAAAAACACCCTTTAGTTATTTTATGGTTCCTTTAGGTGAAATCTTTAACCCTTTTTCTTTGAATCCTATTGAAATTGTTATAAACATTAAGTAATGCAAGAAGTCCTCTAAGGTGTTAGATAAAAATTTGAAAACTTTTTTAAATAAATACCAAAACATTCGTTCGCTTCAATTAATTATCTGAGCACACACATCAAATCACATGATATATATTATTCAAGAATTAAATGCATATTGGTATATCATTTTTTTATTTCAATATTAAATCATTTTTAACATATGTTATAATACACCCAGGAACACTGAAAATAGCGACCCAAGAAGGGAGTTAAGTACAATCGCGAAACTTTGAAAATAATACAGCGTAATGTGATATGCAAATGATCCAAGTTTTGTTCCAATACGCATGATCATACACGCCAAGGTAGCACTACAACCATTAAGAGGGTGCTATATAAGCTAGCGCAAATTCGAAGATTCATAAACGTAACGATTTCTCGCCGATTGTAGGAAGACTTTGGCAAGCGAAACATGCCAGGTAAATGTGCTAGAAGACATTTCTCACAGTCAAATGAGTTTGAGAGAGGCCTGATCATCGGGATGAAAACTGCAGAATGGTTTACGCGCCTTGTTACTGGTCAGGTGGATCGTTCGGAGGTTGCCATTAGAAATTGTTGATAGCAGTGGACACGAGAATATACGCACGCGCGGAAAACCTTGCCTGGAGCGATCAGGACCACGAGGAGAGAGGATCGAAAGATCATGCGGCAAGCACTTGTGGACCCCACAGTGACTCGTTCAACGATAGGAGCAGACGTAGGCGTAGCAATTGTTCCACAAACAATTTCCAGACACCTTGCAGAAGCAAATCTTAAATCCAAGTGCCCTTTCCGTGCACTCTTTTTAACACCGGAACATCCGTAACTGCGTCTACAGTGGTGCCAAGTCAGATCAATGTGGAATGTCACAGATTGGCAATATGTTGTGTTTAGTGATGAATCCCGGTTTGTTTTGGGGACAGATGATGACCGTGTACGGGTGTGGAGGTGCCCTGGTGAACGGTACAATTCCCCCCAGACTGTTCTACGTCACACTGCCCACACATCTGGTGTAATCGTCTGGCCTATGATAGCCGTTCCACTTTAATTGTGATACGTGGAACCTTATCCAGGCAACATTACGTAGATGATATTTTTCGACCCCATGTAGGGCCTTTATTAAATGGTCTCTCAGGGGCAATTTTCCAGCAAGATAACGCTCGTCCGCATACAGCAAGAGTTGCTCAAGACTTCCTACGTCATTTTCAGACTCCTCCATGGTCGGCCCGATCCCCCGATTTGTCCCATGTAGAGCACGTGTAGAGCAGCTAAAATGGCAGATGCCATCGTGTCACTCTGTACATGATTTAGAGTTTGCTGTTCAAGATTTGTGGACCCATCTGCTTCAGGACAACATAAGGTGTCTAATCAACTCAATGCCGGACCGTGTGGCGGCATGTATTGCAGCTGGAGGTGCTCCAACGTGCTATTGAAGTTGCCCAGTATTTGTGTCGTTGCACACCCTGTATTCGTTTAATTGTCTTGTTTTTTAGATCAAGTGAATTTCTCATCTGTGTCATTATGTCTATTAAATTTCATTTCAATCCGATGCTTTCTTCTTGGGTCGCTATTTTTAATGTTCTTCAGTGTATATTCATTATCAATTTAATGAAGTACATGATATTTACATTTCTACAATAAAAGTAAATTCATTAAAGTAATGAAATTTTTCAAAATTTTAGAGAGATAACAATTGCACACTAGCGCGATTGTTTAAATAATATTAATTATTACACAATAGTCTAACATATCATTTTCTGAAACAAGTCAAAAACATTTTGTGAACTTCATACATCATATTTAATTGTGTACCAAATGACAAGCTCAGGTATATGATATTGTTATGTGTTGTGTATATTTTATTTATTTTGATATTTCTTTTTATTTTCTGATTTTCATCGTTTTTAATAAAAAAAATACAAATAACTGTAAGTACGCTTATACGAATTAAATCTGTCTTTAATTTTTCTCCGATTACGCTGTAATTATTAGCATGTACAAAAGTGAAACAGCTCTGAAATTCTGGTTAATACATTAATTTAACCCTTTCAGGACCATGATCACATTCATGTGATCACGCATTTCTCCCTCCACGGCCCACGGTATCATTTATGTGATTGAGTTTTTCCTTCTGGTAGGCCCATAATCCCCCCTTTGTGATCAGAAATAGGAACTTTTTATATTAATTTTTACATGCACTAGATGGTGGTTAAAAATCTTTTTTTTTGAATAATGTTTCTTAAAACTTTGAACTTCAATATGTGCTTTCGGCTTCGTGTTTTTTTAAATTAAATCCGTGATATGTATGAATATAAATATTGTTATTTTTTGTTTATTTTTGTTTATTTTCCGAGAGAATTGGACATTCAGAGGTTCGTGATTTACTGCTCTATGGATTTATGTATATATTTTGAATAAGTTAGTTTACTTTTCTAATATTTTCTGTATTCGTATTTAAATGTAAGGATTTTTGTCAGTTTTTTTTTAATAAAATGAAAATATTTTCTTTAAAATTCGCAATTATTTTTTTTTTTAAATATAGCGAAAATTTTTGTACTCCGTGTTTAAATATTATCAATGATAGTAAATTGTAAGTTTCAACGTATTTTATTGCATTTAAAACTTTATATAAATTTTTAAAGGAAATTAGGCTTAGCAGGGAAATTTGACCAGTCCCGTGCTTGCGTATCCCTGACGAACAAACGGGCCTGGGGAAACGCTTCGTTCTGCTTCCGCTGGTCCTGACGGGGTTTAAAATCTTATACACAAAAATGTTTGCAAAAATTAATTTATTACTACAAGTAAACAAGGTGTGTGTGAGAGAGACAGAGAGAGAGAGAGAGATAATTAATGCTTGATGAAAGATTAATATTTTTACTCAAAATATTGTTTCAAGATATTATTTCAATTAAAAAATAATTATTATTGATTATTTTGATATTAAATTATTCACAATTTTGAACAAAAATTTTGGAAAATCATTTGATTCCAAAACATATTTTGAATACACAAATAGCTGTACTTGAAATATATTACACGATTAACTTTGATACTAGCATACAAGAATTTTTTTAAACAAAATAAGGAGCAGTAAGCAGATGAAACTTATAAATATACGAAATTTTGGTGCAATGGTTAAAAATTAATTAAGATTGTTATAAATCCCTTTGCCTAAAAGTGTAGTATTTTTAATAAAAAAGGATTTGGAAAAAATTAAAAGCAAGCATAGATTATATTGAGGCAATTAAAATATAATTTCACTCTAATGAGATAAAAAAAATTAATAAAAAATGTATGCCCTTTCCCAAGATGCTTGTGACAAATTTCGAAACGAAAAACAAAAATAACCTAAGAGGTACAAATATTAGAAAAACCGATAAAATCAATCATATAAATGCAAGGCAACGCAAGAAATGCGACTGGGGACAAAAATTAAAATTGCTAATGAATTGCTTGAATAAAAAGAAATATGTATTGCTCAAAAATTAGTTTTCAATATATATATAGAAAAAAAGGACTTAATTTAATTCTTACTGAAGGAGTTTTTATAACATGGGGAAAAAAAGGTGTGAATAATTCTCTCATCCATCTTATGAATTATTAAAGTATTTAAGTTATTGATTATTCTCTTGATAATAAGTTTTCAGAAACTTTAAGGCAAGAAAAAATTTACACAGTTACTTAAAACTTAATGAACAGAGTAATTTGATGTTTTAATGCTTAATAATATCTTCCTGATTAATCGGATAAGACCTTGGAATACAATAGTTTAATCTAATTTTCTGTTTTTTAATCTCACTTTAATTGAGGCTTTGTCTTAGTCTTTTACTTAATTATTAAAACATGATTATTTTTTGCTTGTTAGATTAATATATTTTGCAGCCTTTTGTTTTGATAATTAGCTTTATAATTTGTGTTGTTTGGAAGTTAAAAAAACTTCACTCTTATGAAATTAAGATAAGTTTTCTTTACATGAAATAGTGCTTAGGTATAAATCATAGTTAAAAAAACTAATTTCATATGTTAAAATTTGTTTGTGAATATTAATTCAAGATAAACATTTAATTATTTTGGTATGTTTTTGGAACTATTTTTTATATAGCTATATACAGATATATATGAAAATATCTTAATCATAAATATTAAACATATATAATTTAACGATTTTTTATGAATAAATCTTTTAGGTAATACTTTTTATATTTATTCAACAACCGTGCTTGGCTTCTTGATATAATTACTTTAAAAAATATTGCAATCGAATTCCTTTCATGTTCATTTCCATTCTTATGAATTACTGTCAGTTCCTTTTTCTTTTATTTAAAATGAAATAATTGAAATGCATAGTAAATATGTATCAAGTTTATTTCTGAAGACAAGTTGCAGCTTTAGAACATTATGGTGCACATAAAAATAAAGAAAATAGGATTTGTTTTTTGAAGTAAACAGTAGAGATTATACACTCGTGTTTGTTCTTCATAAGAATAATATATGGATAATAAGTGGATATTTATTTCATATTTCCTATGATAAACATTTTTGGGAGAAGTATTATCGCAACATATATATTGAAGTTTAGATTAAAATAGTAGTTTTTATATTAAAATACATTATTTTTTTGAATTTATTATCATGAGTACAAAATTAGTGATATTTTTTAACCTTTTAAATATTTACTTCTTCATAATACGAATTGAAATCATAATAATCCAAATTAATAGTAGTTTCTTTAGTTCTATAGTTCTAAAACAACTGACAGTATGCGTTAACCCCTTCGGGACCAGTGGAAGGAGAAAAAAGCACTTCCCCATGGCGTACGCTCGGAGAGGATACGCACGCACGGAACCGGGCGAATTTTCCTCCTAAGCCTAATTTCACTTAAAAATTCATATAAAGTTTTAAATGCAGTCAAATACGCTAAAACTTACAATTTACTGTCATTGATAATATCGGAGTACAGGATACAGACATTTTCGCTATATTTAAAAAACAATTGTGAATTTTAAAGAAAATGTTTTCATTATAATAAGAACACATTACATACATTTTAAAAAAGAAATTGGCAAAAATCCCATATATTTGCATACGGATATCGAAAATATATTCGAAAACTAAACCAACTTATTCAAAATATAAACTGAAATTCATAGAGCAGTAAATCACGAACCTCTAAATGTCCAATTCTCTCGAAAAATCTAAGCATTTACAGTTGTTTATATTCATAAATATCTCGGATCTAATAAAAAAACCTTGGAGCCGAAAGCACATATTGAAGTTCAAAAAATTGTGAAATGTTATTCCAAAAAAAAAAGGTTTTTAACCGTCATCTAAAGTTTGTAAAAATTAATATAAAAACGTTCCTAATTCTGATCACACCGATGTGATCATGGGTCAACGATCTGTTAAAGCTCAATCACATATATGGTACAGTGGGTCGTGGAGAGAGAAACGTGGGATCACATATATGTGACCATGGTCCTGAACAGGTTAAATAAATTATTACAAATACATAAATTCCACGGATAGCTTCTTCCCAAAGTTAGTTTAATCACCCACAATATGCCCTCTGTCTCTTTAAGAACGGATAATTTTGGACGTACTTCATGAACACCTTCCGGTTCCAAGTATTGGAAACTAGTAATACAATGAAGAGAGATTACTTAAGAATCCTTTTGTTCTACAACATTCATCTATCTCACTTTTATTCACTTATTAATATGTCTTAAAAAATTGTGTGAGTTATAATATGTACAAATAAATTCTCTAAAATATTTTAGGATACAAAGCATGTAGTATTTTAAGAGTCCTCTACCATTAGACATTTCTGCATGCCTAAAATCCCAACTTCGGAAATTTAACATGACTTAGTTTCGAGAAATAAACATCGTTCAGATAATCTATTCACAGTCTTAACTTAAATAATATGAAGTAAAATGTAATGAATGATTTTTAATATTGTTTCGAATTTTTAATTGAAATTTGATTGTTCAATAACAAACATAATAACAATACTTTATTTTTGTATATTTAAATAAACAGTGTTGGTAAAATGTTCCCGTAGGAAGAGAACAAAGAACTCAGCACTGTTTCTCCAACAACCTATAAGTTAAATATGTAGAAGTGATGGTGCTATTGTTTTGGCCAACTTGATGCCAAACAAGAGTACAGAGCAGCACGTCTTTCACTTTGGCACTTTGACTGTTCTGAGACTTGGGGAGGAAATCTCAGAATTCGTTTTGAGGTTTTTCAGAGAACGTTCTACTATAACGCTTGTCCACACAAAGGTCGCGATCGATGAATAACTCAGACTAATGATATTAAGAGGATGGAATATCCAGTCACATCTAAAAAATCCTATAAAGAATCGCTAAAATACTCTTATTAGAAAAATTATAACTCTGCAGATTTTTTCCAGAACAATCCAGATGTATATCCGTGGAGAATTGGGATTTATTGTCATATATAACTTCATATACAGCTTCCTAAATTGTGGAATAGTTTGTTGCAATATCTACATTTCTGTCAGGAGATCATACATAGGGGCTCAAATCATGATAAAAAGGAAGTACCACACGTTTTTGCTCTCTTTTTAGTGATGACTTTATTTTATATCAAATTATATACATTTACACTAAAATAATTTTACTAAAAATAGATAGTACATCAGATCACAGTTATTAATTTTCATAAAATCTTACTTAAACATATTTTTGAAAAAGTTAAATAATTAACGGAACAAAATGAAAAAATATTGTTTTGTTTTCTTCAATTCTAGCATTTTCTAGCGTATTTTGTATTCCTGAAAGAGGAAGGCATCTTTAGGGTTTTTTATACCGTTTTTTTTAAATGTAAGCAGCATATGTCTTATTTAACATGAATTGTTTTCACTACAATATTGTAATGTATATTTTATCCCTACTTACAGTCACAAGATTTCTCTAAAAATGAAAAATGAATAAAAAAATTGTTATAGAAATTTTTGTCCAGTAAATCAGATATTTAAAAACTGTCATTTGACTATTTCTATTGAAAAATTTTAATTTAAATTTGTAATTTCTTGGAAATTATAAATTTCAAACTTGACTCAGCGTTACACGAATAATATGCAATAATTTCAGCAAAAACTTAAAACCATTAATCAAATCCTTTGCAAAATATTTTAGCATAATTTCCCTGTTTTTCAATGTGAAAAAATTAGCAAGCGTAAAAATATTCTTATTTTCGGTAAATGCTCTTTAATCTTATATATATATATATATATATATATATATATATATATATATATATATATATATATATATATATTGATCTAATTTTCTTTATACTCAGAAATATGTATTATATTTCATTGTGCAAGCACTAAATCCTGTAAATTACAGCAAAAAGTGAGCTTCTGACATTTTTTGACGAGCTTTCAAAAATGCAATATTATCTACAATTTTCGAAATTAAGCATACTGAAATCTGTTACAATTCTCGATAATGATGCGCATGTGTATGATAAATGAGGTTTTATTATACTACGGCGATTATAGTATGTATTAATATTCCATATAAAAATGAATTAGATGTATACAAATTAGATGTAAAATAGTACGTATTTAATTGAAACTTGAATGAAAAATCAGTACAAAGCAATGTTTAAAATGGGAATTAAATCGATAGTTCTAATAACCAAACATCTAGTGATGTTATAAACAACTTAAAAACCGAATTTAACCAATATTTTAAAAACTGAACTTGCTCTTCTCAGTTTCATATTTTTATATATATAAATCTACTTCTTTTCCAAGTATTAACTAATGAGGATTATTATCTTTATATATATAAATTAAAAGATACATTACTATATTATTTTTACATCTTTCTCAATTGTTAAGCAAAAAGAACTTGGAATAATAATATAATACGTATTACACGAGACAAATAAATAAGAAATATATTGGAATTGTACTTTTGATTTAACAATCATAGTCAGTCAAAAATTGTGTGCTACAAAAATGAGTTTTGTACTGAGAGAAAGAAAATTAAAGCAAATTAATGAAATTTAATTTTTTTATTTATTTTCTTTGAAGTCTTAACATAATGCATGGATAAAAGATTATTGCGAGCTTATAAATATTTTTTTAAAAAAAAATTAAAAGTACTGATTTCAAATAGTAAAATGTACGTACAATATATAAAAAAAGAACAAAAATAGTTATTATTAGAGAAGTCTGTCTTATAATTAAAAAAAAAACTTAACAGAAAGAGAATGATAAAGAGGATAACATTAGTAGCTTAATCGATGAATTCCGATGGTTCGAAACAAACTAATTTGGATTTTCACTAAGAAAAAGAAAGAAACAGGGACATAACTAATTACAATAATCACAATGGCTCATTAGCCACGAAACAGCTACGTAAATTAATAAATTATTTTTTTCTAAGAAAAATACAAATAATAATCGATGGAACGGATCGAAACTGTTCTCTAGTAAGCACACTTAAATCTTCACTTCAAGGCTAATACAACTTACCAAACTTTTTCTAACAATTTTTTGCAATAATTTAAAAAGGGTTTTAAAATTTTCATAGATGCTTCCCTAATAATTTAGTTCTAGTTACTCTTACCTACTCCAGTTCAAATAAATTAATTCTACACTTATATAAAATATAGAGTGATTATAATTAAAAAATTGGGATTTCAAAACTCTCCAACTTGGAAACCACCGATCGGAATCTATTGCTATTTTAGCAAAACATCGATACAATAAAAAGCAAAGAAAAATAAAAAAAGTTCCAAACCTTTCAGCTGTATGCCGTTGTTAGTGTATTTAATTTACGTAGTTCATAATTGATTTGTTAAAATGGGAATGATGTTAGAAAACTATAGACGCTAATATTCAAAGACAAATTGATTTGCGAAATGACAATATGTGTTTAAAGATAAAATATTGAAAGTGACAAAAAATAAAAACAGAAGAGCAAAGTTTTTCTATAACTATACGCTTTCCACCTAGTCTCCAAAACAGTATGTTCCATAGCAAATCTAAGAAGATCTGTGTTGATGATGTGGATGTCTTGAGTGGGGCTTGCCTTCAAGTCGGTCAAATTCGCAATCTGCCCTTTGTAAACAACACTCTTCAGGTATCCTCAAAACCAAACATTTCGAGCAATTTATGCAATAATCAACCATTCGGATGTTCTTTTATGAAGTTCCTTCTCTTTTCTTTGTCACTTTCCGTGTTTTCGCTGTAAATACATGTTGTATTTTTGCTGGTAAATTTGTCTTCAACCCTATGAGTCCATCGTTTCCTTTCGGCTAACAACATGCCCGTGTTTAACAAGTCAATTAAGTTCAGCTAAGAATAAATTAACTTATAGCGTCACCTAGCGGAATAGTTTGGAATTATTTTATTTTTTTCACCAAACAAAATTTCATTGTCTTATTAAAATTCTAGTAAGAAATGGAATGACTCCGACCAATAGTTTTGAAATTAGAGAATTTTGAAATCACAACTTCAGTTGTAATTATTCGGTTTTTCATTAAAATTAAAAACTTCATACAGCAGAAACAATTATTATTTAAATGCTTATTCAGCAAAAAAAACATAATGAATAACCAATTACAAATTGATTTTTTTAGTTCTCATATCCAGATGGAATTCCGTTAAGTAGCACCCATATAATAGAAGGATATTAAGTTATTGTCCTCCCAAAAATATTTGCCTCGTTAAGACATGTTATGCATCAAACTTTATGGAGCTCAAACTTCTTACGTAGACATGGTCTGGGAGTTGAGAGATTGGGAGCCAACCAAAATAACATAATTATAAATTGGCAAACTTTCAACTTTATGACGTTTCGTGGTCAAAATCACGTGTAATGCTTCTATCGCTGGGTTAATGAACAATAAATCTTTCGAAAATGTGTAGTACAACTCATTACTTATACTCCTTTTTTTATTTTAATTCATATAGTTAAATATAAAGACAGAACAAATAAGATGGACCACAATTGCATTTTTATTTAAGATCTATGTTTTATCGTTGTTCATAAATAAGAAGTATACTTGAAACAATCTCGTCGGGATTCTTGAATGTAATAAGTTAACTGGCTTTAGACTTGCTTAATCTTTTAATTTACGGTAAATTTTAAGCAATCGATACGAATACTTAAATTGAAATCCACTTATAATTGTGTAAAATACTCTTCGAGTTTTTTCTTCTTAAGTATCCAGATAAATTTAACTTATTTAAATACAAAAATATGACAATTTTTTATTGCAAGGGGTCTCTAAAAATTTTATATAGAAAAGAAAATTTCAAATAATATTTTACCAGAAATTCAATTTAAATAATATTATTAAAATGTATTGGCTTTTCTTTATTTTTACCGTTCAACTGCGCTAAGAATGTGGCTCTAATTAAAATAAAGTATGTTATAAAAATACATTGAACTTCAATAAAATTACTTTAAAATTGAAAATAAATTCATTTCCCATGTTAATAGGAAATAGTTCATAACATTAGTTCAGGTTATGGTTGTATCATTTGCGTTACAGGAACACATAACAATAGAAGAGTTATTGCTTGTTTTAGGTATAGGAATAAAAAGTATTTTTCATCCTATATACCGCAAAATTTTTTTCAGAAAATCAGATGGATTTCACACCAGTAAGCATTATTTCTTTCATTTGCTAAATAATTCTCAGAAAAATTCTAAGATACCTTTGTAAAAAACTGAAAAGCCACAAAAACATAAACATTATCTAAAGAGTGTTTTTTTTTCAGGTATAGAAGTTTAAGTTGGCATTACTTTCCAAGATGGCGACCGATTAAACAGCTGTCAAATGATTTATTCTCAGTTTGGTTTGGCAATTCATCATGAATAGACTCACGCCTGACCAACGCTTTTAGATTCTTCGAATGGGCCCAAAACAAGATTGTCATTGTTCCCGATTTTCATACGCGAATTTTGTTTAGCGATGAAGCGCACTTCTGGTTGAATGGCTACGTCAACAAACAAAACTGACGCATTTGGAGTGAAGCTAATCCACAAGTGTATGTCGAAACACCGTTACATCCAGAAAAAGTAACTGTTTGCTGCGCTTTATGGGCTGGGGGAATCATTGGTCCGTACTTCTTCAAAATCGATGAAGGCCACAACGTTACAGTCAATGGTGATCGGTATAGAGCCATGATTAATAACTTTTTCATTCCTGAATTGAACAATCATGATGTCCAGGAGCTGTGGTTCGAACAAGACGGCACAACATGTTACACAGCTCGTGCCACAATCGATTTATTGAAAGACACGTTTGGTGACCGCCTAATTTCACGTTTTGGACCTGTGAATTGGCCTCCAAGATCTTGTGATTTAACACCGCTAGACTATTTTCTGTGGGGCTATGTAAAGTCATTGGTCTATGCGGATAAGCCACAAACGCTTGACCATTTGGAACACAACATTCGCCGTGTTATTGCCGATATACGGCCACAAATGTTGAAAAAAGTCATCGAAAATTGGGCGTCCAGATTGGAGTACATCCGAGCCAGCTGTCGCATTCCTATGTCAGAAATCATATTTAAAATGTAATGCCACAAGATTATCTTTCGAATAAAAAAAATTATTGTCAATCTAATAATACATCATTGTTTTATTGCAATTTAAAGTTCTATACCTCTAAAAAAACACCCTTTATAAAACTGAAAAACCACAAAAACAGAAACATTATCTGCTTCAAAGCGGGAATGAAACCAATCATTTAGTTAAACTGCTAGTGTAGTAGTTCATTTCCTGCCTTTTCACTTTGTAGGAGACATGTTTTCAATAAACAAGTCATTCCCATTTCACAGTTGAGACACATTCAATAAAAAAATAAAGAATCATATCATTAATATGCATTATTTTGCCATAGGTATGCTTTCACCAGACTGAAGTGCATGTAGTTGTCAAATCTATGCCATCATTAGATTCTAGACATTTCTTTTAAATCCAAGAAATATATTTTGCGTCTAATTGGGTTGGACATAAACTTGTCTATACCTTGTTATTCGATGTTTATTTTCTGAAAACTTGTTATATTTTCGAAATATATGTGATGCTATATTTTCACAAATTTTGTACTGAGTTTAAGCACTAAATTATTTTTCAAGAAAATCTAGGACGTACTTTAAGATATTCGAGTTTTTGAAAGTGGTATAAAATTTAAGTTTATATAATTCCTGTGTTTCGAAATATTTATATCGTTTTATATAATGTAATCACTGTAAAGTTCCAAAAGATTCTATTAATTTACATATATGTTTTTAATTGTATATTATATATATATATATATCTCCCCCTATCTCTCTCTCTCCCTCTCTCTCTCTCTCTCCTCTCTCTCTCTCTCTCTCCCTCTCTCTCTTTCTCTCTCTCTCTCTCTCTCTCTATATATATATATAAACAACTATTTATAAATTATTATTTTATTTCTCTTTTTATATATGTTATTCGGAACTACATGCTTATTCATTCTTGAATATCAGGAAGCATGAGGCGTTTGTGATCTTTCGAAATATATAGTTAGTTCTTTTCTTTGTGATTTTCTCAAGGCATTTTTTTTGTTAAATATATCTATTTTGAAAGTATCAAGATCATAAATTAAGAAAAATATTCTTTAGTTTAATGATTGATTGATTTATTCATATAATTTTTTAATTATGAACAGGAAGAAATGCGGGCATGTACAATTACGTGAAAAACTCTAAAATAAAAATTTAGATGATAAAAAAAATAAATGAGCGATAAAATGTAATTAAAATACATACAAATTTTAATTAGATATTTGAAACATAAACATTCATAATTGTAAAAAAAATGAGTTCTTATTTTTTTTTCTTTTGAAGGAAAATTTTGTATTATTTCCAAGATTAGCCACTGACACTCTGTAATTCTTACAGGTCGCTTAACATGTAGCTGAATTGACTCACTATGTTTCATTGTCTAGTCTAGTTAATAGTCTACAAAATTAATTTAATTGCAATAGTTCTTAAAAATTGTTAATTTTTTGATTTAATGTTTTCCTTTTTTTTGCTTCATTTTGTTTTTCTTACTTCTTTACTTCTATAATGGAACAATATATTTATGCCAAACCTTAATGAGTTGAACATTTAAAAAGTTACAGCAGTTTTTTCCCGTGAATTAGAAAAAAATATTTTATGTTTCACATTTTGTATTGAATAACAAATAAATAAGTTTTTCAAATATAATTGACCTAAAAAACGCAAACTTATACATTTTGCTTAAATTTATTCCAGAACGAAAAAAAAATTCGTTATGCCTAGCGCAAATGAAGACTTTCAGCTGAATATATGGAAGACCTGGCCTATCTCTAACGGAGTTCTAACCTTTATCTTGTCCTCAAGGCTCCACAACACTGACTGATTTCACAAAAATAAAATAAAGCAATATTTTTTGTCGATAAATTATAGTTGAAATAATATTTCCAGGCTATTATTTCTCGGAAGCCGCTCCTGGACTGAAATACAACCTGTAATAACGAAAGATCTTATCTACATGCACGAGTATTAAGAGCCATTTCAGTTTTTCGAGGTTCTGATTTAGAAAATGTGATTAAAAGACAGCGCCCAGCATTATCAAAGGGTCAATTGAGCTCTAGGTGCCCTCTTTATTTGAAAGTGAAGGAACAACAGAATTGAAATTGATGCTTGCTTGAGATCGAAGAAATTTTATTGCACTTCGTATATCTATTTACAGGCAAATAAATTTAAAAATTACGTTCAAACTTACGTTTTTAAGTAGGATCTAATTAAGAACCTTAGAGGCTCTCAACATTTAAAAGATTTTGTAGCCCATGTATGTGTGTTAACTCAGAAAAATAAATTAAATATAATAAACATTAAATAAATGTTCCTCCTTTATTAAAATAAAAATTAAAAAAAACTTATATATATATATATATATATATATATATATATATATATATATATATGTACATACTAGAAGACCCGACAGACGTTGCCCTATACACACATCTTAAATTCAAAAATTCCAAATTTTTATGGATAAGCTTTAATATTCTGGACCGTTTTGAGTAACATTTGAGTAAAATTTAGTAAAATTTCAAACACTAATTACATCTGAATCGGTTCAGCCGTTTAGGAGGAGTTCAGTTACATACATACGCACAGAAGAATTACATATATAAAGATTATTTGAAAAGATATTAATTAAAAACGCTAAAAAGCGTGAATCGCGTCAGCATTTTCGTGACAATAAAGACCGGGTTTGGCCAGTTTGGCTGAAAATCAATTTTCAACGCCAACTTACGTCTTTTTCAATTCCTACTATTAGCTCACTATATCTATACATATTTTATTTGCTTCTTTGTTTATTTATTTTTTTTATCTTGGTGGAATTTTCAATCGTTAATAAAATACATTTTAAAGCGCTCAATTGAGCTGAAATGTAATGTACATGGTTATTTTGGATGACAAAACAATAATTTAATTATAATTAATAAAAATTAATTCATTTAAACTAATTATTTAAAAAATTACAAATACAGCCACGTTGGCGACTTAGCGACCCTTTTGGCGACTTATGTCAAAATTTGAAAATGTTTTTTTTTTCTCACGAGTTAAAGCATTAAGTTGAAAGTAAATTTTATATACACGATTGTTTTGGACGACAATAAGATACTTAAATGATAATTAAAAAAATAATTACCACTTAATGCTGTGATTCTATCCTATGTATATAGATATTTATATTAATTGCAACTATTTAATAAAAAGTAGCTAAAATAATTTTTTTCTTGGTTGATCTAAGTAGGAATTGATTATTTTTTTATATTACTTATTTATATATAACAATAGCGTTGTTACAACAATGCGGGTGAATGTTGAGTTGTAATTTTTTTAATGTTTTTATATAATATCTTTTTAACTAATTGTGATATCGGACCGAATTCTGAATCTAAACCAGTCTCGAATTCACTTGAACCCAAACAAAAAATTTCATCGAAATCTTTCCAGCCGTTTAGGAGGAGTTTAGTGACAAACACACGCACATAAGATTTTTATATATAAAGATATATATATATATATAGTATAATAAAATAAAGTGAAATAGTTCTAAAACCTACGATGCCAAAGAAGAAAGAAATTGGAGTTTGTGAGACACAACAAATGTAGATGCAAACAAAGTATTTGGACTATACTGGAGACATATCATTATTTCTAAAGCTGTCACTGAATTAGGCCAGCAATTTAGGGTTAAGGAATGCTTCATGGATCCACCTTCCCTGTACAACAAAAATTTTCGAGAAAAAAGACAATTAGAGCCATACTGAAAAAGTAAGTATATTGCTAACACGTGGATGATAAACCAGTTAATATAGAAAAATGAAATTATGAAATGAGAATAATGAGTTCCTAAATTTAGTTATCTTAGGTATATAACTATCTGCTTATTTTTGTATTTTTGTTTATATATTTGTGTATATGTATATATATGTATAAATTTATATATATATGTGTATGTATACGTATATAATTATATATTGAATTTTTTTTATATTTGACTATATATATATATATATATGTGTGTGTGTGTGTGTTTTATATATATATATATATATATATATATGTGTGTGTTTAAATATATATATATATATATATATATATATATATATATATATATATATATATATACTTATATATCCAAATCGGGAAGAATTTTATAGACCATATTACAAGATACAATAGACAAATATAAGAAAACTTCTATTATAAAAAACAGTCATGATGTAGAAAAGAAAGTTGATCAACAAGAGGTATTTTCTGTGAATGGGTTCGATTCCGAAGATGTGGCCACGGTAGCCGAGTGGTATAGGCATCGGATCGTGGCTGGCTTTGTCAAGAGTTCGAGCCCAGTACCACTAAAGACCCGCCGTGTAGGGCAGCGATGCACGCTAAATCTGTCGAGAGCTGAAACGTCCTCCCGTTGGTGTGGTGTGGTAGTTAGGAGAGGGGGTGCCAGCTCAGGTGTCGTCCACGTCACTTAACCATGGTTAAAAATTACGTGGTCCGTCGCCAAAAGCCCTCGTGCAGCTGAACAGTGCGACGTTAATCTTCACTCACTCACTCTCTCGATTCCGAAGATTTATTTAACTCCATTAAAATAAAAGATATAATTCAGGTACTTTCAGATGCATATGAGAAATATGATTTGAATAATTACATTAGTTTTGAAAAGTTCAATACACTTATTCGTTTTGTTATACAAGAGAACTTCATTATTTTTGATAAAAAACTTTACAAACAAACCAAAGGATTGCCTCAGGATGGCCTAGCCAGTAATAGTCTCGCTAACCTGTATTTACACCACTATGAATCAATTTGAAGAAAGGAACCCTCTTGCCTCCTAATAAGATACATAGATGATTTAATTGTTATAGGTCATGATAAGGAATTTAAACCTAGCATTAATTTTTATCCGGAATACCTAAAATTAATACAGACGAATTTTAACTCAAACAAAGTTGAATTTTTAGATTTAGATTTAACTATTATTGACAACAAATTATACAGCAATATATATGGTAAAAGGGAAGCATTTAAATTCAATGTGATAAAGATACCAAACTTCTCAATAGTTGTCTACATATATCAGTATTCAGAAATATAATTTTAAATTTTCTGATGAGAAATATTAATTTAACTACGCACAATATTGATAAATTTAAGAATATCCAGAAATTTATATTGTGTTGCATACAGAGTGATTATCCCATCAACTTCCTGAGAAAATATATAGATCAGAAATATTTCTAAAAAATATTTTTAAACTCGTAAATGCACAAATCCACCACACAACATTAGGTCCACAAAGTCAGCTTGTTAGTGGTCCACCTGTGAAGTATTTGTGCATTCCACTCACAGGATACATTTTAGTACACACTTAGACCAATATTTACATGACTACACTTTAAAATTATTTATGACCAATTAAACATTTATGTCCTATCACACATTTATGACCAATCAAATGCTTATGACCAATCAAGCAAGTTTTTTACATGTGGTCTGGTTTGCTTCTAACGCCAAGTGGTCCAACTCTAGTGTTAGATCATGAATCGTTTGGATTGGCATGGCATTGGTAGATGTTATGAGCAAAATATGGATGTAGTAATTGATATATTAAATATGAAAAGTCCTGCTATAAAATATGGATTGTATTTTTGTTAGGATACTCTTTGTTGATTTTTAATGATTTACGCTTTTCATTTGTGAATATACTGTGTTTTTAATTTGAACATTCGGTTTTTAGAAATTTTAATTTAAACTTTCACATTTTTAGTTTGAACTTTCGGATTTTTTAGTTTCAATTTTCGAATTTCTTAGTTTGAACTTTCGGATTTTTTAGTTTGAACTTTCGAATTTCTTAGTTTGAACTTTCGGATTTTTTTTAGTTTTTTTGTTTGAACTTTCGGATTTTTAGTTTGAACTTTCGGATTTTTAGTTTGAATATTTTGTTTGAACTTTTTTAGTTTGAACTTTCGGATATTTTGTTTTTTTCGGATTTTTAGTTTGAACTTTCGAATTTTAAAGTATTAACTTTCGAATTTCTTAGTTTGAACTTTCGGATTTTTTAGTTTGAACTTTCGGATTTTTTAGTTTGAACTGTTTGATTTTAGATATTTTTTAATTTGAACTTTCGGATCTCAAATATATTTTAATTTGAACTTTCGGTTCTCAAATATTTTTTATACATATATCTACAACTATTTTTTCTACCTATACAACTATTTTAAAGATGGGTGCATCATCTTGGGCGTTTGATGGTTTACTTATATTATGCACTAAATTGTTTTTAAATTTTAATATTTTAGTTGTAATATCTCTCAGAATGCGATGGCAAATAGTTTAATTTTTCAAGTATAATGGTTTAATTTTAACTTTTTAATTTATAATTTTTAAAACAATTTGAAATTTGGATATTTTCCAATTAATTTACCAAGTTGCAATAGGGGGAAGGTTGGCGCCATCAAACTAGTTTAACCCCACTTATCGGTCCTAAGTCCGAGTTTGCACTTGGATATTTTATAAATTTTATTTTATTTTATAATTTTTTTAATTTTGTTTGAAAACGATGGAATTTTATATCTTTTATATTCGCCATTGATATTTTGATTTGGGATTTAGTGTTATAAGATTCATATATTTCAATTTTTCAATTGATAATTGTGATTGATTTTATATATTTAAATATTATAATATATATATATATATATATATATATATATATATATATATATATATATATATATATATTGTCTAATTCTCAACAAACAAGAGAGATAAGCATTCAACAAATCACATTGGAATAAAACACATAGACAGTACGCAGATCATACACAAGGACACCCACAAGGGGGCCAAACTAGTAATAGTTTGGCTAATCTTTATTTACATTTTTATTAATATAATTATATTATTAATAATGACTACTAAATTTTAAATATATTGATGATTTAATTATTTTTGGTAAAAATGATGATTTGAATCCCATTATTAATTTTTATCCGTCTTACTTAAACTTAGTTAAAATTAATAATAATCCAATCAAAACAAATTACCTAGATGTAACACTGTATATTAAGGATTTGAAACTACGTAGTAATATTTATGATAAAAGAGATGCCTTTAATTCTAATATCATCAAAGTGCCTTACTGGAATTCTAATTTATCAATATCTATATATAGAAATATTATTTTTAACTATATTTATCGCAATAATGTATAAGTTAGCGATAAAGCTAATATTTTTTTAAATCTTAAAAAAAATTTTAATTACTGTATTGAACATGGATATCCTGCTAACTTTCTTTGTAATTATATTTATAATGGTTTTTAATGATACTGTAATTATTTACTCTTATTATGTTTTGTAATGATTTTTTAAATTTATACAATATCTAATTTATTCTACAATTATTAAATAGATTGTGCCACACGCTTATTAATTTTTTTAATATATACATATTTTTTTAGTTTCTTTTATATTTTACACTAATTTTATATCATTGTTATTTTTATGATTTTTTAAAAGTATATATATATATTATATATATATTATATATATTTTATATTTTTAAAATATATATATATATATATATATATATATATATATATATATATATATATATATAACTTTCTAATTATTTTATCACAATTAATTTTATGCGGTTCTGCTCTCACCCCTCGTATTTGGCGGGAACACGTTACTTGTTGATGCACTCTTGGCCATCGTTTACACTCCGAATTAGTAAGTTATGTTTTTGTCCATATGCTATTTAGTTTAATGATTTTTTAATATTTAAATTCTACATGCATAATTCTTTCCTTTCCTCTTGGTACATAGTATGACAAATTACAGGTGAGGGTTGGCTTGCCGCAAAACTTGTTTAAAACTGCAATCCTGGTTCCTAAGGCAAGGAGTTTGTCATTATACTACTGTGCCTTCTTCCTAATTTTAGTTATCTTACGTATATAACTTTATGTTTATTTTTATATTTTCGTTTACATATCTGTATATATGTATATACATGTATAAATTTATATATATATATGTGTGTGTGTATGTATATAATTATGTATTGAATTTTTTTATATTGGATTATATATTTATATAAATGTATATACATGTATAAAAAACACATAGACAGTAGGCAGATCATACAATGCAGCCGAGATTAAAATTTATAAAATGGATGATGCAGTGTTACAAACATTGCTGACTTAGGACAGCTAATAAATAAAATAATTTATATAAATGTGGGGTTGAAAATGTTTTTTGGCCATACAACATTCCCCCCTTTATGTAAATAATACTGAGCAAAATCCTAATTAAAATAATGGATAATAACATCTAAATACACTCATGTCCATAAAGTAAGGATAATTATGTTCAGGCAAAGAAAGAGACAGAAGCCAAACAAATTTGACTTATATGTAAAGTCTATTTATTAAACAAAATCTAAAGAGCAAAAAAGATGCTATATGTTTGACAAAATTAATAAAAAATGCGATATTTACTCCCTGAAGCAAATTTCAAAAAAAAAATCTATTTACAAAAAAAACACAGTATAACGTGGTTAGAATGATGGTTAATACTGAGTATGTCTCCCGACGATGCAATGTAGGCTTTACAACGCCTAGGCATGGTGAGTATCAAACTATCAAACTGATCTTGAGGAATATTACACCACTCATCAAGCAATGCCCTCCGAAGTTAAAGTAGGCAGGTGTGAGGGGGTTGACGGGATGTAATTCGTCGGCCAAGCATATTCCACACGTTATCTATTGGATTCAAGTCCAAAATGTATGCTGACCAATCCATACGGGCGATATTCTCTGATTGAAGACATTCGTCTACAATGTTTGCATGGTGAGGACAGGCGTGTACATCCATAAACAGAATTTCAGCACCCATGGCTCCCCGAAACAAACGTACATGTTGTTCCAGAATGTAATCCAGATAGATTTGGCTTGTCATCGTTACACTCTGAACAGGCAGGTCAGTCAATCAAGAATAATTTCTCCCCAAACGAGCCATCCTGCACCACTGTAACGGTTTCGTTCATTGGTTTTCTCTTGGTGGTAACGGGTACCTAGCACTCTCCATATTAAAGTCCTGCGGGAATCAGACTGCAAACTAAACCTGGAAAACATCACACCAGACCACTGTTGTGGTGTCCAGAATACATGCTCTCTTCTAAAGGTTAATCGCAGGCGACAGTGAGTTACGATAAGCGGCACACATCTGACAGGCCTACGATCATATAGACCAATGCTCTAAGCGTCTGTACACCGTCGTCCTTAAAACTGTCGTAAAGCTGAAGAGAGCTGACGAGACAGGTCTGATACTGTGCTCCGTATGTTTCTTCTGGCAGTAACGGCGAAATACCGATCCTCATTCGGCTTTGTAACTCGGAGGCGACCTGTGCTGTAACATCTACTCACATTATCATCATCTGGGAATCGTTGCCAAAGCCTGGAAATGACACTCTGGGCGATTCCAAGTTCATCGGATACTTCCAGCTGGGTACGTCCACATCGTTCAATAATTTTACTACGTAAGAAATCATCCAAATGCTTCCTCTGTGCCATAACTATGAAGTTATTGCACTGAAAGGCTTTTAAAGCGCTTGTGTACAATTTTACTTTTTTGCCATCATTCCCTTATGTACCTCTCTCTCTTACACACTCATTATTGTGACGAACTATCCGTGCCATCTGGTGGTTTCCTGTAATTTGCATATTCTTCTTCAAGATGTGTGTGATAATTCTACAGGTGAAATTTTTCTTTTATAGTTCAATTTCTTTGTGATTCTGAATTATCCTTAATTTAAGGACTTAGTGTACATTACAAGAAAGAGGTAACTTACATAAAAATTGCACTTAAAAATGTAGAGCTCGCGCTAAATCTGAGTGTAATAAATAAGTCTTTGCCAGATTCTGAACCCTAATGCAGATTCAAAGCATTTGATTGGCTGAAACGTAGTACATAACAAAAGTATAAAATAATGGAATTAAAAATTAAAAGGAGAGTTACAAATTACTATAACTTTACTGACAGTAGCTATATATGGTTTATATAAAAATAAGTAGTTTTGTCTAATATTAGAAAATATAGGAAACTATAAATAGGAATTTTGTGAATTTATAGTAATAAACTGTTATTAATCTAAGTATTTTTATCCTTACTATTGCGGCTGGCTATATTCATAACTATTTAAAAAATTAGTTGTGTATTTCTGATTGAAGCAATATATATTAAAGTGTTTATAGTTATTTATCATATCTGATTTTTTTGACATTAACAATTTATTTCAATGTTCATAATTAATAACAATATTTCTGAACATAGAAACATGTACATTACTAACTGTAAACTAAATGAATAACTTAAAATTTGCTTTATTGTAATAACTAACTAAATTCTAACTTGTAATAACTAAATTATTATACTTTTGGAATCTCACATGGACAACAACACTACTTACGTATTTAATTCATAGTAGAATATCTTTTTACGTCCCAGTGTTCTTTTGCTTGCTTCTCTTGAATTATTATTGTATTTTTAATTATGGTCCATAATATTTTCATTTTAACGTTTCTTTTGCTTCTATACTACTTAAATAATAAAGTTAGTAATCAACAGATAAACAATGCCCATAGTAGTTCTGTAAAAACCGAAGTGCTATTTTTTGTATGACTTTTGTAAGAAATTTGTTTTTATTGTATTTAAAATTTTAAACATTATGATAAGTAGGAACTTGTTGGTATTGTACAGTTGGTATTGTAATGTTGAAAAAGAATGTCAAAATGATCAAAACCTTACTATGCAAGTTAATAAACACACATGGCCGTTTATTAGTATGAAAACTCAAAGTAAATTACAAAGTTTTACACTCATTTTGATATGCTTAAAAATGTTCAGAATTTGTCGTACGGCAGTCATGTAGATGATATTTATTCTATCACTATATGTTGTATGAAAAAAAAAAAGTATCTGTGAAATTAGACGATTAGATATTTTGAATTCTGACATAAAATCCAACCAGGCCTGAAAAAATATTTTTGTTTAACATTTACTTGATAATTTTATTAAAAATTACAATGATTCAACGCATTAAACGTGTAGATATTAAAAAAAGTTATTTTTTATTATTCAAAAATTTTGTTTATAATAACAGGATATTTTCATGTATTATGGTCAGTAAATTTATAACCAACATCTACACATTGTTTTATTTTCTTTATTTTAAGGAAAAGTTTATTTGGGGGGATTGTTTTATTTTTTCCCAGTGAACACGTTTCAAATATTCACTTTTAGTAAAATAGAAATCCTTAAAAAAACCACCAGAATAAATATCGTATAAACAAAAATTCAATTTCATTTCGTTCGAGTAAAAGTGAAAAAAAAGAAATGTTTCGGAAGAAAATAACACTAATTCACGTTGGTAATTTTTTTTTAAATATGCATTTACTGTAGATCATTTTGCGTGTGACTGTGAAGTCATTAATAAGCTGATCAAATTACTTACATGCTTTAAAAACTAAAGCTATTAATTTCCGTTCCATGAAACATTCAAATACGCTTAATTAAAAAAATAAGTAAACAATTTAAAGTAAAAGAGAAAAACTACCCTGGATCAGTTAGCACCTTAGGATCCTTTATGGACTACTTGAATTTCGAAGATCTTATGGAGACTTTTCTGGACAATGAACTTAGGAAACGATAAAAATTCCTTCCCAGTTATCGAAGTAAATTTTCAATAGAAATTTTTAACATCGATTTTAAACTTAACTTATTTGTTTCAAACTCAAAGTACACATTCTTATAAAAAACAATTAAATTTAATACTGCGGTAAGTATGTGGTGTTTTGTCAACTTAATTTTATAAGCACATCTAGAAGCATAATAAATAAAATTCATTGCAGGAGAGTGAAAATGCAACATCAAAAACTGATTTTTTTTTCTTAAAAAAAGAAGCAAATCGCGCAAAGGACATGCAGATTACGGAGTTATTTCAATGACTCAAAAATCATTTAGTAAATGTGACAGTAAGAGACAAGACCACTAGAATATTTTCGGTTTTACGGAAAAGCTAGTCAGAGGAGCAGTGTTTCTCTCACAGACAAAGTTTTTTACATCCTGCCATCTACATTGATAAATATGTCAGGTAATTGTCAAGCTGAGACAGTTCTTGTAAACAAGAAAGTTCACAGAGTATTTCTTCATTGAATGCAGACTGGGTTGGGTTCAGTTGGGCTCGTATAACGAAAAGAAATCTGATTGGATACATTTTTGTGTGCAGACTATGACGAAGATGATTCGAAAAGAATATGCGTTGCTCAAAACATCTAGTTTTGCCACTACTGAGCGCGCTGAAGGACACATTCACCAACAAACTTTGCTAACCATCTCCTTTGAGCTGCTGCAGTATGTACAAGGATTCTGGGATATTCCTATATGGGCAAGGACCATTATCCGGAAAATTTGCAAATCGCTTGCACTCACGGGTCATTTTAAAAAGACCACTTTTGACCCAATAGCACTGACGATTATATTTGCATAAGTGTCAGAATAGGTTTGCATGTACTATAAAAAGTGAAGTTATTTCGATGGCTTACACTTCCCTTTCAACAAATAACAGACACCAGTTACATCTAAAACAAATCCAATTTCCCACTCTTGGCAATAGCGAAGTATCTTCAGGTGCCAAGAGAAGATGTTTGCTGTATATCTATTTTATTTACCTTGCGCATATTACCTAAATATTTGGAAGCATTTTGTTTTGATTTTTAGACACAAAATTACTATAATAATAGTAAGCAATAATAACAAAAATCATATTGTCACATTTTGGATAGAGGTACTTTCAAATTAAAAGTGGAGAGAGAAATATAACACACACACACACACATCTCTTCTAAAATATACTTTCAACAGCATTTGGAATAAATTTCAATATTTGAAAAGAAACTAAATTGCATTTTAAAAAATCGAATAATTTTTCACATACTCTAAAATTTTAAAACTTCCATATATATCTAATTTTAAGTTATTGTTGTTAAATTGCTAATTTAAAAATAATTCTAAACTCAATTACGATTTTGAAAGAATACAGTAAGATTCCAAGTTACAGATTTCTAACATATGGTTTAACAATTATTTTATTTAATTTTCGAAGAATATTCATTCATTTTTAAGGTGTCAGATATTTTTTAAACTTTCTTATAACAGCTATTATAATTGTGCACCTGATACTCTTTACCACTGAATATACACTGGTGCGTAAAACTTAAGCAACAGGTTGGTTTATTGCCATAACTTCACGAAAAAGCATCTGAGAGACATGAAATTCAGAAATGAGGGAGAGTATTATGTACGTAAAGGATGACGAAAGCATCGGCGCTGAAAAAGGAATACAATGCATACGGAAGGAATCAAACAAAAACAAGCTTTATTGAACGCATAGTATCGTGACTAATGATGGTGTATCCAACAGAAAGAGCAACAAGCAGATGTTCCTTAATATTGTACATGCCCTCCCCTCACTGCAATGGTTGCTTCACACCGTTTCCGCATACTCAGAACCAGCTGATGCAACATTTCTTGCGGTAGGATTGCCCATTCATCAATCAGCATTTGTTTGAGTTGTTGGGTGTTCTCCGGATGATGTAAGCGTGCTGCAATACGTCTATCCAAGACATCCCACACATGTTCGATGGGATTTAAAACTGGGGAGTACGGTGGCCAATCCATTCGATTGATATCTTCACGTTCCAGCAGCTGCTTAACAGCAAGAATCCGATGTGGCCTTGCATTGCCATCCATAAAAATGAAGTCTGGTCTAATGGCACCTCGGAACAGATGCACATGGGGAAGAAGTACCTCCTCACAATAGCGATCTCCGATTACTGACCCTCTGTCGAAAATGTGGAGCTTAGTTCGCCCGTTCAGCATAATAACTCCCCAGAGAAGAGCTCCAGGACCAGCGTAATGGTGTCTTTCCTTGATGTTACTGCGATAAAACCGGGTCCCGATCTCTCTAAATCAGTGCTTCTCAAACTTTTAATACTGGCACCCCCCTTTTCAATCACAATTCTTATCGCGCCCCCCTTATACATTAATAATGTACCGAAAGCAATAATAATGCACTTTGACGCTAAAGCAACAATCTTTATTATAAACCGTACATATTCATGACATGAGTATTAAATTTCGTACATGTTACTTTTGAGCAAAAATTAAGTGATAGGATAATTATATTATGTTATTTTTCCTTTCTCTAATTTTTAAATTGGAACGTATTGCAAAATGCGGTTTCTGCTTAGAAGACAAAATATAGATATCAGCTAAATGTAGGAAAAGAACACAGGGGGTCAATTTCTAATCATAAGCATTCCTTTGAAAAACTTTCCTCCGTAAGACAAGCTCATGGAAGTCGCTAAAACTTATTAAACTTGTTCTTAATTTAGTATTAATTAATTAGTTATAAAATACTCTGTGCAGCACTGATACATTAAAAGTATACCGGCCGAAGTACCCACTCTTTGCACAAGTTCACATTTATAAGAAAATAAAACATTATTGATATAATCGCTTAATTGTAAGGAGAGTAAAGCCAAGTGTGCGACAAAGTTTACAAAAATGTAAAATGATTTTTTTTAAATGATTGCTCAAATTATAATTAGTTTTAAGCGAACTGTAATTTTAAGTCTCAAAGAATTAGCATTTAGAATTGATGTTGAATAATGAACAATCAAAAAAATTCTGATGAAGAATAATTGTATTATTTTTAATATTTAAAGTGAAAAGACTTCAACATGATTAAACCTTGGAGTAGACCCGCACTCGATACTAATGGTCGAGCGGGGTTATTTGAGTCACCCCAATCCTTTTTTTATAATTATTTTTATAATACATAATAAATATCGTAATTCCAGTGAATAATTTAATAAAGAAAAATATACTCACTTACTTTCAAGGACACAGAAAACATTTCGGAAAAATGTTATCACACCGGGAACTCAGACAAAACAAGTACCTTAAGATCGTAAAAAAGACGTCTGTCACTCCCAAAAAAGAGGGAGATATGTGACAAATATATTTTAGTTCACGTTAAGATTGTCAAACAGGAGGGTAGTGTCAGGGCCATTGGTAACAATTAAACAATTTTGACAGAATTACCGATTTCGTGCACTGTGTGCTCGGCGTGACCGCTCCCGGATTAAAAGTGTAATTGTTACAATATGGATGTTCTAAGAAAATTATGTAAAACGTTTTTCATTATGCTTGGCTTAGTAATCCTTCAAACTTCCCTAAATGAAAAAACAAATATGTAAGAGCAGGGATGTAACTAACCGTACAAGTAAGCTCGAAGGTCAAACCGCAGCAAATACATTCTGCTGCCTACAGCTGATGGCAATAATATATAACAGTGATGAACTTTTTATCTTCTCTCATAAAATGTTTTTTGATTATGGCTCTGGATTTTGTCTTTCCTCTAAAAGAGTAGCATTTTCGCTTTGAAAAGAAAACGTAATAAAAAATCTCTCATCATGGGATTACAGCAAATCGAATAAAACGTTTTTTATTTGGTTATAGTATCAAAAATAGCTAAAAAATGAGGTTTTGAAGTAAATGCTTTTATTTTTGATGATGTAAAATCGCAGATAATATATATATATTATTTCCGTGTAAATGTGTATATTTTATTATGTCAGAATTTTTTTTATTTTACTTCATTCTAGTAATTAATTTTTTTTTTTTTTAAACTTTTATTTTCGAAATGCTCGCGCCCCCTTGTAGGTGTATCGCGCCCCCAGGGCGCGCCCCACAGTTTGCGAAACACTGCTCTAAATCCAAACTCATTGAGAATCGCTTCTGGTACTGAACAGAATTTCATCCGTAAAGAGGTAACGACTCAATTGATCAGTTGTCCAGTTTTTGTGCTCTCTGCACCACTGTAAACGGTGGCGTTAGTGGCCAATTTTCAACGAGAGTTAGCGTTCAGGACGGCGGGCGAATAGGCCTTCTTTGTGAAGGCGTCTGGTCACAGTGAACATCGACATTTATCGCCATATTGCTGTACAGAGTTGCTGAGTTATGGTGCTTGCTGACTGCTGTCGGTCTCTCTTAGCCTTCAGGATGATATGTCGGTCATCCCCCACAGTTGTGGTCCTCGGACGGCCACCACAAACTTTCTAACAGCTGTACCTGGGGTTTGGAGCGCTTTCTAAGCGCTCGAAACGACATTTTTGTTGATTCCGAACTCTGCAGCTACACTGGTGACAGTACGCCTCTCCTCCAGCTTTCCGATCCTTCTTCCACGTATGAAGTAATCCAGTTGTTTTCTTCTAGCCATATTTCACGAACTGACTCACTGGCACTTGCAGCGAATATGTTGAATTGAGTCTCCGTCCTTCTTTTTATTCTACTATTGAGCAGAGAGCACCGACATTACGCGTTTTGCGTACGCTCACGTCGCTTCTGACGTTTGGTTCCTGATATTTGCATACGTATGACGTTTCTACTGACTTACGTGTTCACTGTACTGATCTCCAGAACTCATTTTCTGCAATTTCATGCTATCTCTCTGCTAAGTTTTCACATTGTTGCTTAAGTTTTGCACACCAGTGTATTTCTTGACTCTCATAATATTTCAAAGATTTTAGAGTTGAGTAATTACTATAAGGTCGAGTTATAAGTAACTTCCGTTTTCTTATCAGATGTTTATTTTGCTCTCATTAATAAAAAAATTACATTAATTTATTACGCATACACCCCCGTTATCTATAACTTTCTTCCATCTTCCTGATAGTTTATAAATTCCTTCCTTGCAAATGTTGCTGGTTTGGACTGGTTTTCGACAGCCTGCGTGATTTGCTCTTCAGAATCAAAAGTTTTTTTATTCAAAAAAATTTGTAGGTGACAGAAAAGTTGGTAGTCAGTCCGGGCAAGATCCGGGAAGTAAGGAGGATGTGGTAAAACAGACCATTCGAGCACAAGATGTTTTTTTCTTTTGAGGCACCTTTGCTGTATGTGGTCGCTCATTGTCGTGCAGAAGGGTGGCACTTTTGCGATTGACGAGAGCAGAACGCTTTTCACGTTTTTCTTAACTCTTTGCAGCTGTTGAACATATCTATCCGCAGTAAACTCTAAATTTGGCTTCAACAACTCGTGGTAAATTATTCCTCGACAATCCCACTATGTACGCAATAAAATTTTTTTGCTATGGACGTTTGCTTTCGGATCTGGTAGGGGTGGTTCATTCTTAGCAAACCACTGTCTTATGCGGACTATATCCTCGTAGGTGACCCATTTTTCTTCATCTGTTACAATCCTGTTTAAAAAGGGCTCCAATTTTACGCGTGAGAGCAGATTTGTGACGATTGACAAGCGATCTGCTTTATTCCGTTCACTCAGATTGTGAGGTGCCCATAACACTAACTTGATGATTTCCCCTAATTTCTCCAGGTGGCGAATAATGGTTGATTGTGATGTATTCAACCTTTCTGCTATACATCTTGTTGATTGATGTGGATTTTTCTCCAAAACTGTCTTTAAAATGTCGTCGAAGTCGGTAGGACGTCCCGCCCACGGTTCGTTTTTTAAAGTCATATATCTCTAGAACGGAATTTTATGAAAGAATTTCTAACTGCCCGATCAGTTATCAATCCTTCAACATACACTCTGCGTATGTTTACAGCTGTCGTCTTAGCACTATTATTTTGCATAAATTCCCAAATCATCACACGTCGAATATGTACTTTTTGGCTCTCCATTTCAGAGGATAAAAAAGCAATTTATTTTAACGTGAATCATACAAAGATGTTGACAAAAGACTAACGGAAACCTCATGATGTAACTAATGTAAACAAAGACTCGTTAGCATGGTAACTCAAAGCGGGTAAATTCGAATAATAGATTTCGATAGATGCGTCGGTAGTTATACTTATGACTTGACCTTATATATTCATGTTCATAAATTAAGAATAATTAAGAATCACACAGAAATTGAACTATAAAAGAAAAATTTCACCTGTAGAATTATCACACACATCTTGAAGAAGAATATGCAAATTACAGGAAGCCATCAGATGGCGCGGATATTACGTCACAATGACGAGAGTGTAACAGAGGGTATATAAGGAATGGTGGTAAAAAAGTAAAATTGTTCACAAGCGCTTTAAAAGCTTTTCAGTGCAATAACCGTATAATAATGGCACAAAGGAAGCATTTGGATGATTTTTTACGTGGTAGAATTACTGGACGACTAGAATGTGGACGTACCCAGCTGGAAGTATCCGAGCAACTAGGAATCGCCCAGAGTGTCATCTACAGGCTTTGACAACGATTCCAAGATGATGGTAATGTTAGTAGATGCTCAGCACAGGTCGACCCCGAGTTACAACGCCGAATGAAGACCGGTATATTTGGCAGTTACTGCCAAACGAAACAAACGGAGCACATCATCTGTCCTGTCTCGTCAGCTCTCTTCAGCTACCGGTACGACAGTTTCAAGTCAGACCGTGTACAAACGCTTAGAGCACATTGGTCTATATGCCCGTAGGCCTGTAAGATGTGTTCCACTTACCGCAACTCACTGTCGCCTGCGATTAACCTGGAGTAGAGAGCATGCATTCTTGAAAACACAACATTGGTCAAAATATGTTCGAAGAAGAGAATATGTTCGGTGGTGTATTGCAGCATGATACAAGAATGATAGATTTTCGACCCTGGGCCTCCTCCTTGAAAAATTCCTGCATGTACCACTATTTACGTTTATTGTATTTTTGTTATAAACCATACAAATATTGCTGTTAAATTATAGGAAATGCTGTTTCTGTGAGAATTAGAAATAATGAAAAATGTAACGCAGTTTGTATAAAATAGATTTTAATAACTGCTTCAATACCGATATGTGGTTTAAATTAACATATTTTAACCTCCCCCTCATCGTTTCGGAGTTATACAAAGCAACATAAGAACAAATCTGTTCAACTGAAGTGGAATGAATACAAAAAAATTTAAAAAAACTTTTAAAAATTTTTTGCATTATCTTTATATTAATAAGCTTAAAAATACCACTGTTCACAAACAAATATAAAGGAATATTCTGGAAATTTCCATTTCCATTTCAAAGATGGAATATAATTCATCAACGATGCACTTTTTAATTCTTCGATTTTATTATACTTCTCATTAAATACCTATGGCTCATTATGAAACCGTAAATGATATCTTTTAAATTTAGCTCAAAGTATTTTACACTATAATTTCAACAGTTAGAGTTTTTGAATTTTCAATCAGTCGTGAATTTTTCTTACAAAATCAACGGAATCCGAATGCTTCTGAAAAAATAGAATTTTTGCTTCCCCTCCAAATGAATGCAAGCAAATGATTCCAGAAAAAATTGAAATAGCCGATGGAAATCATCAGTGATAATAAAAAGTCATTTTCAAAATCCTTTCAAAGAACATTGCACTTTACACCACAAGTGATCCTTCTCTAAAATTCGTACTGGTAAAATATAGGAGTTATATTTTAGATCTCACTAACACTGTTAACAGCTCTCTGGGTGGTTAGAATTTTATTTATTTATTATTTTCATTAGAGCTCGAAACAAAGAACAACTTGTGAAAAGAACTGACACGAAAAAAGGTATTTTTAACGCAGAAATTATTTAAAGATTTTCAGATCTTATTGAATCTCATCCAATATTTTTCAGTGATTTTCAAACGAGACCATTTGCACTTTAACTTCAGAAGAGTAGTTCATATGTTTCCTGATTTTTAAATGCCTGGCTTTGCGAAGGACTTCAGACCAACCTTATTTTCCGGATGATAAGCAAGTTGATGGCCTATCTCATTTATTGTGCAAATTTTGGGGAAAATTAAAAAAATATTTTATATTGGAGTAATACTGATATATGACTAAACCGCCTTAATCTGAATTATTAGAAACATTTATTTTTATATAATCATATGGTGATTAAATATTGTTGCAATTTATGCATTGAATTCTCTAATTTATACAAGTCTCCTTTTGTTGTGCATTTGAAATAGGATTTATAAAATAGCTTTCGTAGTGTATCTCAATTCTTTTAAAAATAAGCCTTGAAGGGTGTTATTAAAACCTCACTGTTCCTTGGACACTCTTCATGCTACTGTAGGGGCTCAGCTTAGATTTTTTTACTGGACATGACTGTCTTTGTGCTCATTTGTTTTGTTTCAATCTGATTGTCTAACCTTTATGTGTTTTAAGTGATTTGGGACACATCATGGATGCTGCTCATTTAGACATGTTCTCTAGACTTAAGAATTTTGATTGGTTTGTATAAAAAGTATTAGAGAGCTCGTTCCTAATGTCCTGATGATCAATGACCAGGCATTTGATAAATAAATACTGAATCATATTTCTAAAATGCTTAAGTTTACAAATAGTCTCAGCTTCAATATACATGCTGAACAGTATGGGGTATATCAAATCCAATTAATAAAAAAATCATTGGATCATTTTAACCAAAAATCTTAAATATATTCGAGTCGTGTTTTTAAATCAATATTCTAAAAATGTAGTCGATTGTGTACTGAATCTTACTTTAAATAAATTTTTAATAATGTTACGAATTGTGTGTAAAATATTTTTATTTGGATGTGTAAAATACATTTTATCTTGCTCTAAATTATATTTAATTCACGTAAAAATTTAAATATTTACAAGCAACACTGTCCCGTAAATTATGACGGTGATTCAATAGGAACTTAGCAAAATCTTGACAATAGAGCCAAGTTGGCGACTTGGCGATCATGTTGTCGAGTTCTGGGGACCGTCTGGGTTCTTTTAGAAATTAGTAGAGAAATACACTAATTACAAGATCTATGACGCGAGTTGGACTTTTTCAAATTTTCCGCGAGAGATATAAATAGAGAGATGCTCGCCGAAAGTCAGTCAGTCTGATTTTGAATAGCGATCAGCTAGTATTGCTCTGATTGTTGAAGCGATTAGTGGTTACTTCTGCTGTTGAAAGAGCGATTGCTTATGAATAATATTTTATATACGTGTATTTTTGACACCGATAGTTGTGTCTGAGTATTGTTGAAGGTGTAAAACCTTCTGATATTTATTCTGCGAATATTGCTAATGAATCCTGTATTTCAAGGATTGAATTTTTGACAGTAAATTCTCATCACTCTTAAAGAACTGTCTTGTTCTTTGCGAGTAATTTGCTCAAAATCCTCGAGCCCCGTATGTAAGTAACAATATAAATATTTATTTTGGGTTAAACTCCATTATTTAACTAAGAACTGTAGGGATATTTTTTTTTATAGTAATGCGTTGCTTATATGTATTTTTCTTAAATAAAACGCGATGTCATTATTTTTGCTTCCTACGAAAAAACTTAATCTGGTCCATTTTTTAACACTATTTAGTTCTTTATTTTAAATGGTATCATTTTAAGTAATTGCATTAAACTAAAATTAAATTAAGAAGCATTCACGCTTAATTAAATTTAAAAGAAGGTATTTTAAATAAATAATAAACAAAGCACATTTTTTTTATATTTCAGTTGCAGGCAATATTTTAAGTTAATTTGAAATTAGGCGATGCTTTAAGTTGCGACATATTTAAAGCGTTGCAAACATTATGAAAAAATAATAATTTAATATTGCAAATTAAGAGGATGCCAAACAACGTTTTTTTTCTCTTTTTTTAATGAATTATATCTTGATAGTTGCTCTTGAGAATGGCCATGATGCAAAATTTTGAGGTCCATTGGCATTGGCTCGAGTTGTTTCAAAGTACATGGTTAATCATTTTATCAATCAAGGAACACATTAGAAACTTCTCTTATATATATATATATATATATAGTCTCTAAAACTTTCATTAAATTATCACTTTATACCATACTTTCAAAGACCAAAATGTTTATCTTAAGGAAGTATTTTATTAATCAAAGTTAATGTAATTGTAGCATATTACAATTTATGTCCTCTGAGATGTAATTGTAAAAAAATAAGAGGATTTAATTTTCTTTTATTAATACATATTTTAGGAAAATAAATAAAGGGCTTTCCAATAAGGGAAGTTTTTTAAAAATGGATGTACTGATAACCTTTAAATCTTGGTTTGATAAGATAAGGAAAATAAATGAATAAAATATGAATAACATTTTCTCAATATTCTTCTAAGAAAACTAGTTTTATAAATTTTTAAAACCATGCTTTATTTGGTGTAATGAATTTTTACTTTATTATTTGATTACTCAACCGTTATTATTTACTTATTTTTGATAGATAATTTTTTTAGAAAAAATTTCCTTTTAAAATAATGCACCTAAACTGTTTTTAAAAGACGTAAGAAATAAAATTACGGTTCATTTAAGTTAACGATACAGAATACACATGTAAGTGAATTAATGCTGGTATAAGATATAAAATTTGTACGACTGTGTGTGTGTGTGTATCTATATATATATATATATATATATATATATATAAATTTTAAACTCTTATTATTAAAAACATTGCTGGTAATGATAAATAGCAAAACAGAAGAAATTCAACTACAGCCTTTTTTATTCAGGACTATTTTTTTAAAAAAATTATAATTGAAAGATACATATTAATTGCATTTAACATAGACTTGACTTGAAAATTTATTTAAATTCCTCTTCTGACTCCTCTTATATTTTAGCTTATAGTTGCTTTATATTCTTTATTTTGTCTCATAATTTTAAATGGCTGTCAAAGAATTTACACATATCCTTAAGCATCAAAATTACGGGATTTAGGAAATAAAGGTCAAGTAAAAAAATGAACTTGAACTGAAAATATAAACTAAACTTATATTAAGCTGGATTTTTTCAGAGATTAAAAGCCACCATGAAAGATATGCACCTCAAATTCTAGCAGTACGTCTTCGTGTTGGTTGAGGTAGAAACCTCGTTGACCCGTGATGTTCCCGGGGAGATTCGAATATAGTAGGAATTGAGAAGCATTGTGTGTGAATCGGAACGAAATGATAGATATTCGCAATGATTCCCTTTTATTAATTTAAGCTTGGTATCCTTCGATCAAATTTCTTTATTTATGTATGTAAAAGTTATATTTCAGCATTTTATATAATGTTTCTATTCATGAAAATGATACGTGATGAAATTTTTCATACATTATTCACACACTTTTAAAAATTAAAAAAATTTGAAGAAAATTTGGAAAATTTTACTCCTTTTGTAATTATTGATTTTTTTACCTGAATTTTTTTTATAATACTCTTATAGATGTTCCAAATAACTTTATTCGTTTTTGAAAAAAAAATAAAATGTTTATATGCATTCTAAGAATCAACGAAAAAGCCAATATCTGTTACAGTTTAAATTTTTTTAAAAAAATGTATTCAGTTTACAGCAAAATGGATCCTCAATTTTATTTCATGCTCTGTATACAACGTGCAGGAAAAAAATGGAAGTGATTAGTAAATAATTGTGGAAGGAGTAGCATTTTGAATGCACTACCGTTTCGAAAAATACAAACTGAGAAAAACCACTTTTAAGTTTATAATTCTGAAAAAAATTTATAATAAGCTTAAATATAAACTTAAAATACCACTTTAAGATATTACTTATATATTTTTCGTTAAAATACTTGCATTTTCCTGTTTTTTAAACCTATACATTTTTTTATATATGATCATTTTTAAAGAGTATTAATTGCACAAAAAAATTCAAGGAAAATGTTTTGTGTTTTTTTACTGTCATGACAGAAGTTTCAGCTTTTCTTATCATATAATACTGAAGTATTACATTTGCCTGAAAAACATATCACGAATAAGAACTAAAATTATGAAATAATTAGTTTAAAATACCTTAATTAAAAAATTTTACACGCACATATTTCACAAAGAAAATAAATGAAGTTAGTGTATTGCTTCGGTAATATTCTGCTTTATATATTCAACATTTTTTTATCGTTATTATTTCTCTTTAGAAAATAGATTTTTTTAGCAAAACGCTTTATTTAGCTGTTTTTCATAAAAAGAGGGTGTGGCTGAATTGCCTAATTTATTTTAAAATGAAATTTTTTTAATTTCTAAATTTCTGACATACACAAGTGATATATCAATCGAAAGATAATAATGCAAAGAATAAGATTAAATACAAATAAAAAAAACGATAGGTAAGTCATTTTTGGGGTACCAAGTCGTCTTAAGTGTTAAAGCTACGTACGCGATATTAAAACATTTCAGCTAAATAAGAAATGACGATTACTTATCTGAAGTGAGATTAAACCTCTGAAGCGAGAAAAAAGAAGTCTTGCAATGTCTTCTAATAGAGACTATAATTCAAGAATAAGCGAATATAATTAAGAAATCTTTAGCATGGCTACATTATGCACATAACAACTATCCTCTATTTCTCTGACTATTTGTATGCTATTTAGTAGCATCGTTCATTTTTAAAGTAAAGTTGTTTCAGTTCAAAAATGCTGACTGGACGTTAAAAAAAACGAGTTAGAAAGGGTAGACCTCGTGAATATCTCAATGTCAAACAATGTCACTAAAATTTTTCTCAGTTTTCATAGTTTTATACTTCTTACCCCTTTCTCTTAAAATTGAAATTTTAAGCAATATTGAATTTTTACATTTCAAGGGCCGGTAAAAATATTTCTCATTTTTTTTAATTCCCTTAAAAATAAATGTTACTGTTTTTAGTAAAGTTGGTAGAAAAAAAAGAAAGGCACTTTGAGTTTTGAGCTATTAGATTTTTTTATATGGTGTCAATTTACCAAAAACATTAAAACTAGGAAAGGCGTAACACAGAACATATAAAAATGCAGTGGTTTATCACTGGCACCACTTTTTTGCTTGCAATGGAATAATTCACTTGCTCAGTTACATAACTTAGAGTTCACCAGCAGAATTACACGGTAATATTAACCTTCAATAATATATTCTTTAACCTCTTGATTTTAATTGTATGCATATTATTAATGTATTTTTAGAAAATTCAGCTTCTGTAATAATGACTATGTATTTTCGCCTCTACCCAAATAGCTGCTCCCTCATAAAGTCCTTTTATACCACTTTCCTTGTAGAATATCTCCCAATTCTTCTAGGGGTAAAGATTAAAGGAATTGTCCTTTCACTCTGTAGCACGTTATCACACCTTTCAACTAACCTCGAGGGGAAAAACCTTTCCAGGAATTGTTTGATTGATTTTTGAGAGTCTCTTTCTGTGAAGGAATCGTGGCGTATGCAAATGAGTCTTACAATTTAAAGTAAAGTGAAGTTAGCTACGGAGAATGTAGATAGCAAATTCTAAGAGGATAGTGATAATGAAATCTTCAGCGGAGATTGTGATTATATTTCGGAAAGCTACTTTGCGGAGTAGTTTTATTAAACTTGAATAAGACTTCTAGTCTATTTGATTCGATATTCGCATACCAGTGCTTCTCAAACTTTCTATACTCGTGACCCAATTTTCAATCATAATTTTCATTGTGCCCCCCTTACATACAACAATAGTGTAATGAATTCACTAATAATATACTTTAATGTAAATCTCTACAATACGACTTTAATTATAAACCGTTTCAAATTATTAAGATAAGAATTAAATTTGTATAAAATTTGATGACGTGCCCATGAAGTCACTGGTAATTTTTAAACTTGTTGTTGACTTGGTACTGTTAAATTAATTATGAAATACATGGTGTAGTACTGATACATTTATAAGTGTATTATATCAGTGTAAATGTGTATTTTATTTTTTATTAAGTCATAATGTATTATTTTTATGCTTTCTTTCAGTAAAGTAATAATTTTTTAAACAATGTTTGTTTTTGACTTTTCGATATATTCGCGCCCCAGTTATAGGGTTTTCACGCCCCTCTAAGGGGGCGCCCCACAGTTTGAGAAACACTGTCGTATACAGTGTGTCTGTCTTACTTTGCATTGTATAAGATAAATAATATTTGTTATTATTAAATAAGAATGAGGGTAATTTGCCCTCATTTGCTAATTGCAAAGGCATTAGAGTTGAACTTAAAGCAGTGCTTCTCAAACTTTCAATACTGGCGCCCCCCTTTTCAATCACAATTTTTATCGCGCCCCCCTTATACATAATAATTTACTGAATGCAATAATAATGCACTTTTACGATAAAGCAACAATATTTATTATAAACCGCGTACAAATTTATGACATAAGTATTAAATTTTGTATATGTTACTTTTAAGCAGAAAAAATTTAAGTAATAGGATAATTACTAAGTTATTTTCCTTTCTCTGATTTTAAATTGGAACATATTACATTATAGGGTATGTTTGCGTGAGTCTGGGCAACCTATCGGACGTCTGCGTAAAACTTGTAAAAATGCTTTTCCTTGTACAATTTCTGTCAGTTTTGGTCGACTCGATACTCCTATAGCTACCGAATCTAGCTTGAATGTACAATTTTTAAAATTTCCACGTTAATTGTAATTCACGGTAATTAAGTATTTACGGCAGTAGATTAAAACAATATCATACATACATTTTTAAGTCGTAGCAAACATTCGACCATAATGAAGAATCAATAAGTACACAGACGAACGAGCATGGTTCCGAAAATTAAATCAAGGCGATCTTCTCAAAAATACTTAAATTTTGGATTTACCACTACTGAAGTAAATGATGGAAAAAAAGCCCCAGCTCGATATGTGTTAAAACTTACAAATCTGTAGAACAACATGTGTAAAAGTTGTTTTTAAAACATGTAAAATCATTTAGCTATGTTGGCAAAGAATTTTAAAAGTATTTTCTGGATGAGGACAGCTTGGTAGCAAGTTACGAGTGGATTAGGGATCTATTTCAAGATACTCCAGAAGGGCTCTCAACTTCCGAAGAAGAAATCTTCATAGATTTCACATCCAGTGAAAATTAAAAAGGCAATTTTGTAATAAATCGCTCTTTGAATTTGAGGTAGAGGTGGATGAGAATTATCTGTACTGAAAACAAAAGCACTTCGTATACTATTACCATTTTCAACATCCTACCTTTTTCAAACCGAATTTTCTGCAGTGGATGCCTTGAAGACAAAATATAGATCTCAGCTAAATATAGAAAAATAACTCTTTAAGTGTCAATTTCTGATATTAAACCTTCCTTTGAAAAACTTTCCTCTACAAGACAAGCCTGTGAAAGTCCCTAACAATTATTAAACCTGTTCTTAATTTAGTAATAAGATTGATTGATTGAATATTAACGTCGCACTGTTCAGCTGCACGAGGGCTTTTGACGACGGACCACGTAATTTTGAACCATGGTCAAGTGACGTGGATGACACCTGAGCTGGCACCACTCTCTCCTAACTACCACACCACACCAACGGGAAAACGTTTCAACTCTCAACAGATTTAACGTGCATCGCTGCCCTACACGGCGGGTCTTTAGTGGTACTGGGCTCGAACTCGTGACAAGGCAAGCCACGATCCGATACCTATAACACTCGGCTACCGCGGCCAAATTCAGTAATAAGAAATTATTTATAAAATACCTTCTTCAGTACTGATACATCAAACATATACTGGCTGAAACACCGACTCTTCGCACGAGTTCATTTTTAAAAAAAAATAAAACATTATTCTTGATATAATAGCTGAACTGTAAGGAGAGTAAAACTGTGTGCACACGCCATTGTATACAAAAATGTAAAATGATTTTTTTTTTTTTTTTTTTTTAGATAAATGCTATAATTGTAAATAACTGTTTAAAAGAACTGTAATTTTAAACCTCACACAATTAGCATTTAGAATTAATGTTAAATTATGAAAAAGAATATAAAATTCCGATGAAGAATAATTGTGTTACTTTTTAACATTTAAAGCGAGAAGACTTCAAAATGTTTTAATCCGGGAGCAGGCGCGTACTATATACTAACATTAATGGTAGTGCGGGGGCACTCAGTCACCCCAATCATTTGTTTAGAATTATTTTTACTGTACACGATACAAATCGGAATTCTAGTGAATATTTTAATTTATAGAAAGTATACTTACCTTCTTTCAAGGACTATTCAATTCTTTGATGATTTGAGAAAAAAATCCAATAAAAACTGAACCAAAATGATTCAAAAGTACAAGACCATAATAAAGGACGCAAATCAGACACTTTTCAATTATCCTACAGAAATGTTAAACCAATCAATTCTTTTCCAAATATCAAAAACTCAATTATTTACAATTTCCCTAAGCGAAAAGCAAACGCATAAAAGATGGGAGGGAACTAATATTGATAATAACCATACCATAAGATTGAAGGTCAATCAAATGATTAGCAAACGTACTATGCAGCCTGGCTGAAAAGTGAATCATGACTTCCTTGGATGACAGTGGATGACAGTCTATTTTTGGGTACCTGGACTGATAAACAGTCCTCAATCCCATATCATGATGTCTGTGATGCAGGACTTGACTTCGTTGGTTTTTTCAGTCTGCGGAGTGACATGTCGGTGATTTGGCTGTGGTGATGGAATCCGGGAGGAGGGGCTTAGAGATGACTACTTGGAGTTAAAGTTTTATACGGTGCTGAGAGCTTAGGACTGCTCTCTCAGTAAATTGGAGGTAGAAGTGAATTTAGCCTCAGGCTGGCTGCCCATGGGGGTAAAAGTTAAAAATATATACTTGTCCAGTTGGGTGTGGAGATTAAATAAATATTGAAAGAAAAATAAAAAAATTTAAAAATTTACTAGGGTGCAATAATTAAAAAATTATTGCAGGGATAAAAAAGCTAAGGCGGATTGTAAGAATCCAGAAGGATTCTTCTTGGCCTTTTAGTATTATCGTTACAGTTGTAATCGTTTAGATTTAACATATTTACATTATTAGTATTTGGCAAATTATCGAAAAAATTTATAGCTAATTTTTGAATATGTGCTTTAAAACTAGTGATTTTAAGAGCTTTATTTATGCGATCATTTTTCATGTAGCGGCAGGCATTTACAATCATTCTAATATATGAATTCTGCAGAGTATTTAAAATATTAATATTGGTTTTAGCAGCATAACCCCATACTGGACAGGCATAAGCGAGTATTGGACGCATAACGGCTGTATAAAGAAGCACTTTGTTATCATGACTTCCTTTTCTTTTTCTACAACTAATGTACAGTATTTCAATAATAATTACAGTGGTGAATTGTTTATCTTCTTAGAATTTTCTCAGGGTCTGGGTTTCGTTTTTTCTTTTAACGAGTAATCTTTTATGTTGAAACGTAATAAAAAAAAATCTCTCATTGAGGAAATACAGTAAATTAAACAAAATGGTTTTTTTTCTTTAATTTGGTTTTGGGATCAAAGATACCTATTTGATGAAGGAAAAAAGCTAGATGATAAACATAAATTATGTCAGTGTTGTTGTGTGTATTTTTTTTATTATATGGTTGAAAGCATTTTGTTTTACTTCTCTTTCCGGTTATTTTTTTTTAAAAAAAAAATCTTTAAATTTTCGATACACTCGCGCCCCCTTGTAGGGTCATCGCGCCCCCCCAGGGGGGGCGCGCCCCACACTTTGAGAAACACTGACTTAAAGCAAATAAAATGTGTTGTTTTGAAATATGACTCTTCCTTCCATTGCACTTCTCAGTGATACATAAAAGTTCAACCATGTTAAAGTTGTGTGATTGAATCGCTCATGGTAAAAGTTTTATTTTATTGTCTTAATCATTAGATGTATCCATCTAAGTGTTTATCCGAACATTTTCAGATTAGTATAAGGTATCCGACTACCTTCAGAACCGTGATTTTTCAAAAGCGTATAAATGGATAATATTTATGATATTTAGTATCACTTATATTAGAAAATGTATATAAAATTATTTTAAGAATATTATTACAGTAAAAAATTATTTAAGTACGATATTTTGACAAAAAATCAACTTAAAATGACCAATTTTCAAAATATTTTCCTTTTGTGAAAAACGCTTCTATTATAATAATATTTTGCCTATATATAGCTCAGACCTCTGTACAGATTCTCAACAAGAATTTTTGAAATATATAACTTAGAAGGGAGTTTACCCATGTTTTCTGTCAACGAAGGGGATAAATGTTAAGAAAAAAACGCCGATAATTATTTTAATTGGTTGTATCTCTGAAAATAATGTGAATTTTTAGAAACCTTAGTTCAGACTTTCTTGAGAAGTATTTAGTTTATATAAGCAAAACATTATTATTTTAGATGTATTTTTATAAAAGGAAAATAATTTTTTTTAAAAAAAAACGTTATTCTAAGTTATTTTTTTACCAAAATATTGTATTTAAATTAATTTTCTATTGTCAAAATGTCCTTAAAGCTTTTCATACATGTATTCTAATCTAAGTGACACTAATTATCATAAAAATATCTATTTATGCGCTGTTTTGAAATCACTGTTCCGAACGTAGTCGGATACCTTAAGTGCCGAATTAGTTATAATAATAATAATAATAATAAAACCAACCATACCGTTTTCCACTGATACATTTACAAGCCTTACAATTGTGCAATAGTAGACAGAATTTGAATGTGGCGAGTAAAATTATACTGTATCGTCCTTCAGACTACACATTTCCTATTCCCAGTCATAAGAATTACTGATTTAATATTGCACCAATGCATGTGTTTTCAGCATTGATATAAATTATGAGGATTTGGTTACGTGGTCATAAAAATGCAACCTTAGAAGGTTTAGATGAAACTTTGCCTAAAATATGATTTAACAGATCCGTCTGATGACTGATATTGACTTAAGTTTAAATGTACTGTTTTGTTTTCCCTCAGTTGAAGAGTTCTGTTTTTCGAAAATAATTTGTGTACCATTGATCGCTAATTTGTTTCTGAAATATTTGTTTCCCGTTCACTGTTACTACGTCAATAAGAAATACATTTTTATTTAGATACCTAGCCTTAATTTTACACACAAATCACCTTGCAATGCCCTCCTTTTCTGTCGGTTTTAGCCATCGAAGATCATAACAGTGAATCCCCTATGTCCCATCCCTTTTACAAATTTCCAAGATTTGACAGTCTACATTAATAGTTTATAACTGTTGCTTTATCCATAATTGTATCAATTTCAATACAGTGCTCTGTATTTAGAGAAAGGGGAGAATGCGATGCAAAGAAGAGGACGTGATTTTTTTTAAAATAAATGCTTGTGCAAATCCAATACATAAACAAAATATCCAACGTCTTAAGTCTCGACAATATTTAGAAAAAGCACATTTTTTTAATTGAGAACATTTATAACCTCATGCACCACAAAGTATCACATGGGGGCTTACACAGAAGTAAGCATGAAGCACACATCACAAAAAAGAAAAGGATTACAACACAAACATATTGTCTTACCCGGGATTCAAACCCAGACCCTATGGTGCCACAGTTAGCGTCACTAACCACTATACCGGATGAGCGGCAGCAAAAGTCCATTGAATGTATAACCAAGTGACGATGCATGATTTCATACGCCCATGTTAGGAAGAGATAAAAATATTCCTAATATCTTACGATGCAATTTATACACGTTTATTTGTTATTGCTCCAGGTCTGCAACATTTTTGAGCTACCTGAATTTCGTGGTATCAAGAATGATGAAGAAATTGAGAGAGACGGAGAAATTCCTTGTAAACGGGATATTAACTTGGAAAATTGCACCACTCTGGTTTGCCAATAAATGGGTGCAATCAATGGATCTGAGCAAGTACTGAACACTAAGTAATACCAATGTGCTGCAACTATTGTACCATGAACTGAATATCAGAAGCTGCCTCACACTGGTTAAAAAGGCTGCCTTTGAGCCAGCGTTTCTCAAACTCTGGGACATGCCACCCTAAGTGGGGTGATAACTTTGTGAGGGGGGTACGAGCATATTGAAAAGTCGAACACAAAAGATAATTTTAAAAATATGTATATTAAAGGAACACAGTACGATTCAATTGACAAAAACGGTCAAAAAATCAAATATAATTTTTTTAGCCTAAATTATTTTTATATACTTTTCGATAACCTCACAAAATTTGAAAGTTCTAAACTTAAAAAATGCAAAATTATGATAGCGTTTACTTTTGTTTTTATTCATATCCCTATGGCAAATCAAAACTTTAAACTTGCTTACCTCAGAAAGATAAAATAACTAGTTTGTCTTCATTCAAAATGCTAAGGCTTTTTTTTCTATTGTGCCTAATGCTTTGAATATTTTTTACTTATTGCTAATAATACAAGTAACAAAAGTTGGTATGCATTTTTGAATCAAAGCAATACTTATTTTTTAAAAAATAGTTGAACTCTAAATTTATACATTTCTTAAGGGATTTTCAATAGACATTCATAAAAATAAGTATTGTATGAATACCAATCAAATTATCGCTGAACCCATACCACCCTTTGTTGTACATAGTTTAAAGTACTTGTAAATCAAATTTCATGTGTGTACATAAATTTTTGTAGAAGGAGTAACATTTTAAAATCTTTTTAGAAATTTTAAGTTTCTTCCTTAAAAAATTAAATGGCTAACTTTTTATCAAATTTTGAGCACAAAATCTGTTTTACATAGTATGCGCACATATTAGGCAACCAAAATATTTTTTAAAATCATTCAATTAAAAATTTTTGCGTAAATCTTACCATGTCCCTTTAATTTACTGAAAGTAAACAAACATTCTGACATAATAAAAAAATAAATTCACATTTTAAAATAATACACTCATAAATGCGTAAGCACTGCCCAACGTAGTTCATAATTCATTTAGTAATACTAAGTTAGGAACAAGTTTAATAAATACCATTGGCCCCATGGACTTATCACATATTAAATATATGCAGAAAGTAAAACTTATCTTAATAATTTGCATGGTTTATAATTAATTCCTTAACTGTCGATTAAATGATACGTTAATCACTCCCCAATGGCACAGTTTAACACGTAGGTAACCGTATGGGGTGTATTGAGGAAAGGGGTGGGGTAGAAAATGAATGAATAAGCAAATCCTCTGAAATAAGGTAATCATTCGCAAATACTGCCAATGTCTTTTTATTGCATTCCAAAGCCTTCGAAATAATTTTATGAACAGCAGTGCATCATAAGGAATGTACTTTGAAAACACGTATATATACGTCCGAAGTGTCATTTAAACGTTTTAAGTCGTATTGCTGCTTTAGCGTCAAATAGTGTTATTGAAACGATATGTTGTTACTGAACGGATTACGGGGTGATGAAAATTATAATTGAATATTGGGTCGCAAATACTGAATGTTTGAGAAGCACTGCTTTGAGCATTTGACGACCTCTACTTTACATCATAAGATGGCGGATAGTTACTTGGTATGACCAGCCAACTTCACGTACAATGGCATTGCATTCAATGACACCCAATTACTTATAAGGTCTTCGACAATGCCATAACGATGTTGATTTTGTTATCATAGATCTTCAATATGAACAACAAGAAAATGAAAGCTATCAACAAGTGTTGTGTATTTATACAACGATAATTGTTTTATCAAAAATTTGACCTTGAAAATGTAATCAATTTTCAAATTTGCATAAAGGAATTTCCATGCAAAACTTCCAGATAATGAAATATTTTTAAGTGCCTCGGTTCAATATTTAAATTCTTGTTAAAATATTTACAATTCATTTTATAAAATTTGCAAAATTTGTTTTGATATTAACTTTTTGAAACGGGAAATTTTAAATTGTACATTTTTAATTGGCAATAGACATTAGAAAAATTGACATAAGATAGATTTAATTACATTAGACAAATTTAGTTACATTAGACATATTTAATTTACATTAGACAGAAAGAAAACGATACAAAACTATTGTGTGTAAATACACGCACTATCTACAGATTTTAAAAACCAACGACATACCGAAATTATATTTCTTTTCATGTATTTTTTATAAGTATTTGAAGCACAAAAGAAATTTAAGCATATTTTTATTTTAAATATTATATATATATATATATATATATATATATATATATATATATATATATATATAATATTTAAAATAAAATATTTAAAATATTTTAATTTTTAATATATATTATATATATAAATATATATATATATATATATATATATATATATATATATATGTGTGTGTGTGTGTATTATTTCCTAAATATATATATATATTAAAATTTAATTTTGACGTCACATATAAATTTATCTTTACAATTAAATAACCCGTTAAAATAATATACCTAAATAACACAGAAACTTGCCATTTTTAATCAAAATCCTTTGAAAAAATATTCGTCAATGTTCTTGATGTTTTTAATATCGTAGTTTAATGAGTATTTTTATTTTTATTGCTCTGCAGACGGTAGTATCATTTGAATAATATATTTTGAGTATCAAATATAATGTTGACGTTATAGTAGTTAAATAATAATTTCTTAGGAAAAAAAAAACACTTGTTTAAAAATAAAAATAGAATAACATTTCAATTTAACTATGCAATTAAATAAACAATAAATTTTCAAATGATAAAAATCCTCAAAAAAAAAAAAAAAAAAAACAGAGAAACTAAAAAAAGAAAAAGAAAGAAAGAAAGAAAAACTTGGTATTATATATATAATTTGCTGGAAAAATAAAAATTTCAAAAAATAAGAGTTTCACAACAAAATACAACCATTTATGTAGCTTGAAAATTACTATAAACTAACTATTCGAACTATTCTTGTTTTTTTCTCTGAATATTAAAAACCATAAAAAAATTCGACGTTGCTTATAGGAAAATTAAAAATGCAAATGAAACGAAATTTGATTTGTAACGGGTTTTTTTCAACTGAGCGCCATGAGCAAGAAAAACAGAAATCGTCTGGGCATTTGATTGGCAGCCAGACGACAGTTATAGCAACTGAATAGGCATAGCGCACTGAATTAGAAATGTCTATTGGTGAAAAATTGTACCACTTAAATTGCTTAAAATGATTAAAAGTCTTATTTATTGTCTATTTAGAGCTGACATCAATCTTATAGAAAATTAAATTGCTATAAACAAATTAACGTCAAGTATTCATATTTACTTTTTATAGATCCATCATTTAAATTCTCTTTAGTTATATATATATATATATATATATATAAATTAATTTTAATATATTATATTCAGATATATTTAAAATGACTTTGATTTTTTTTAACATTTTTTAACTTCAGCTTTTAAATGTAGTATTTGAAACAAAATAAGGATTGAACCCAGAACTTACTTGGCGTTTTTTAACGGTAATCTAAATTTTCGTTGTTATGCACTCAATATTTATTTTACCTCTGAAACTCAAAATATTAATTAATAAACACTTCAAATACATAACCGGTTATTTAAAATGATTATTTTATATATCTATATATAAATAAATTATATTCAATATAGGCTTTAAAAATTTTATTGTGACCGCGGTAGCCTAGTGGTCAATGTAACGGAATCGTGACTGGCTTGTTATGAGTTACAGCTAGCACCACTGAAGACTCGCTGCGTAGGGGAGCGATGCACTTAAAACCTGTATGTCAGATCAAACGTCTTCCCGTAGGTTTGGTGTGGTAGTTAGGAGAGGAGGGTATCAGCTGCGATGTATATTGGTCTCTTGACCATGGTTTAAAATGAGGAAGTCCGTCACCAAAAGCCCTAGTGTAGTTGAACAATGCAACATTATTATTCTCACTTACTTAAAAATTTGTCTAATTTAATACTTAAGAGGACTTGGTACCCTAAAAATGACGATTTTATCGTTTTTTTAATTTTTATTTAGTTATATTCTTTTAACGATTACCTTTCGATTGATATATCACTTTTGTATGCCTCAAAATTAAAAATTGAAAAAAAAATTTCATTTGAAAAATGTAAACAAACAAATTTGGAAATTCGACCACGCCCCCTTTATAGAGGTGTTAGTGATTTTAAATTAATTTTTATCAATTATTTTCAAAAATAAATTTTATTTTATTCTAACCTTAACTGTAAAGCTTTACCGTACTTTTTAGTGACTACAACTTTAACTACAAGGTATTTGTTATTGCTGATGGCGCATCTTTTTCGTTTGTTTTGCAGTTATCGTACTAGTTTTACTTGCGTTTTATTTCGAAAAAAAAACAGTCTTTTTAAAGACATTTATTGCTTGCAGTCTCTTCAAGGCTGTTGCTGAAACTGCTGAGAATTGTATTATCTTTTTTTCTATCTCTTGAAGGTTTGTCTTAAAAATGCCACGAGTAAAACGACGAAATCATTCTGCTCAAATGAACAGCAAACGTTGGTGTAGTGATTCTGTAAATACATGTGTCACAGAAGAAAATATATTTGATCCTAACATCAGAATTAAGCACTGAAAGGACTGGACATTCTGAAGTGGGAAATTTTATTATTGTGAACTTTAAGCAAATCAGCAAAATGTTTATGAAACTAAAATGCCCAGACTGTGACAAACAAACTTTAAAGCTAGCACTTGGAAACAAGGTAGGATTTTCCTATGTGTTAAATTTAACCTGCAGTTCTTGCGCTGAAAACGTTTGTGCTGTAGAAACGTCTAATGAAAGGCAAGGTAATACTGTTCCGGATATTAATTTACGCATCACGCAAGCATTCTCTAATATTGGAAAAGGTTACTCTGCAATTAAAAAGTTTTGTATGGGAGTAAATGTATATCCTTTTTCATCGAGAACTTATAGCAAATGCATTAAACTTCTTCACAAAGCCTACGGTATTGCTGCAGAGACTTTGCAGAGCCAAGTAGTACATAGAGAAGTGAGAAAGGCATACGAAGCACCAACTGATGTTCCCGTTGTTGATATAAGTGTTTCATTTGATGGTAGCTGGTTGACACACGAGGGCATACATCTTTTATTGGCATAGCTTGTGTTATTGATATACTTACATGATATGTAATTGATTTTGAAGTCATGTGTAAGGTATGTCGCAACTGTTCTGTGGCAAAAAGTGAACCAGGAGAATCAAGTGCAGAGTATGACATTTGGTTTGAAGGTCATAGGAAGGATTGCGATGTTAATAATTCTGGCTCATCAACTTCGATGGAAATGGAGGCAGCATTGATCCTCAGGGAAAGATCCCAAGAAAAGGGATTTCGTCATTCCCCATTATTGTCTGATGGAGATTGTAAAACCTTCAATTAACTAACAGAAAAAATGTGTACGGGGATAAATTTGAAATAAAAAAAGAGGAGTGCATTAATCATGTCAGTAAAAGGTTGGGCACTGGTCTACGAAATGCTGTGAAAGAATCGAGAGCCCGTGGCATTTCATTAGTAGGAAAAGGCCATGGTACATTGAAAGAGGCAACAATTAAAAAGTTAACTTTATACTACCAAAAAGCCATAGTACAAAACAAAGGCAATGTTCCTGCCATGAAAAAGCATTATATGCTACGTTACATCACAGCATTTCGACAGACCAAAAACCTCAGCATTCGAAATGTCCAATCGGTGCTGACTGTTGAATAGTAAAAGCCGTTAGGTAGCGCTGTTGCAATGAGACACTTCTATTTAGAAGTAGTCTTGTGGCAACAGCCAGTGTATGTATCTTTCTTAAGATGAAAACACTTGTTTTTAGTGAAACATTCTATTGTGAAGTATTCTTGTGAAAAAATGCTAATACATGTGAACTACGTACATTATTACAAGTGAACTATTCTAATCATAGTGAAATGTTCTTCAGCATTGAATTATATCCAGTTATATCAAATTGAACTTGGACTTATCATTGAATCAATTCTCTTTCAACAGACAGCAATTCGAAACCGAAACCTTTTAGTCTTAGACCACAATTGTTTACAGTCCGCTAAATTCGTCGCTATTGCTAACATACACAAGTTAATGGTCCGATCGCTCGGAGTATCTAAGCATTTAAAGGTTTTTATCAGGTTGTAGAATTCAAAATTTGTGTTTTCGTTTTGTTGAGGAGTTACTTGTGTGTGACCTACATTCGGCGTTTCTTTGGACGAGTGGATTACTCTATTGGTTTCTTCAGGGTGTTTCTCGGATGGTTAGGTCGGGTGAGTCAGTTCATTTTGTAAACATATTATCTGAATGCTGTTTGTGTGTGCTTTTAGCTTGTTTTATTTCTAAATATAATGCTTTAGTATTTTAATGTGATTTATTTCTGTGAAGATTTATTTTGTGTTCTTTCTGTTTTTTGCATTTGAGTAGTAAAAATCAATGAGATTGGATTCCGAATGTGAAAAGCACTTGTGTTACTTATTTTAATTTGATTTAAATATCTATATGAGTGGAATTCTTCTGATCAGTAATTGTTCAAAATTTAAATATGAAATCTAAAGCGTGCTTAAACCAGAAAAAAAGCCATTATATCATCGCTATCGCGTTTAAAAAATAAAACGTTACAGGATATTAATGAATTGGATTCTCTACCGAGCTCAAAATTAGAAAAAATAGGTTTGATGTAATAGGGAAAGAATTGAAAACCCTTTTTGATAATTTATTTAGCCTTGCTAACGATGATGAAATTGAGGGCTATATTTTAGAAAAACAAGAGCTGCTTGATACATGGGAGGAAATGTTAATTTTATTAGAAAGACGGGTCTCGCATCTAAATAAAACAAATAAGAGTACGTAAGTAATTCATACAAGAAATTCTGATTCAACCGAAATTAAACTTCCTACCTTGTCGCTTCCGACATTTTCGGGAGTCATTGATGAATGGTTAACTTTCTCGGATCTGTTTCAAGCAGCCGTTACAAATAATCAAAATTTAACTGGTGCTCAAAAATTACAATATCTCAAAGGGGTTTAAAAAGGAGATGCTCAGAAGATAGTTCAATCACTTCCAATAACAGATGGTAATTTTCAGATTGCTTGGGATCTTTTAAAGGAAAGATATTTTCATAAGCGTGAAATATTGAGTTCTTTCATGAAAAAACTTATGAATATTTCGCCGATAACTTGTGAATCTCATGCTCAAATTCTAAAGTTAGTCGATTCGACTAAAGAATGCGTTCGATTATTGGAGACTTTAGATCTCAAGGTCGAGGGCACATCAGACATAATTCTAATGTTTATCATTCAATTTAAGTTAGACTCAACCACAAGAGGTTGGTGGGAAAGGTCTCTAGATAATGAAAAAAATTCCTTCGCTCAGCGAGCTTTTACAATTTCTTTCGAATCATGCTAGATCACTTATGACTGAAGGTTATGGAGTTAAAATAAACATTAGTAACAAGAAAGTAACACTAGTTGCTTCAGGTTTCCAACTGCATTGTTCTTACTGTCAGAGCAATCATAATTTAAATAAATGTGATGCATTTCAAAATCTTTCTGTTCAAAAAAGAGTGAATTTTGTAAAATCGAATAACATTTGTTTCAATTGTTTGACTAAATTTCATAGGAAGTGTGCTTGTAAAAGCACTAATAAGTGTCGAAAATGTGGGAAATCGCATCACACATTGTTACATTTTATGACTCCTAGTGAGCCAAATTCTTCCATTCCTAGAGATGCTAATAATTCAGTACTTTCAGCTTCAGCGAAAGTGTTTCACCCAGTTGTGTTTGATGCTACTAATACTGATACAGGTCCAAATCCTCCTAATGTAAATAATCCAAGTATAACTTCCTGTTCAGGGTTCGATTCCAATTCTCAGGTGCTTCTATGTACTGCACTAGTCAATGTTTGTGATTCTTTCGGTGGAACTCGGTTGTGTCGTGTTCTTCTTGACCTGGGAAGCCAGGCTTGCTTAATTACTAGTAGTTGTTTGGAAAGACTGGGATTGCCTAGGAAGCGAACAAATGTGCGCATTTCATGCCTTGGAGCATCAGATACTCGAACTAATGGTATTTCGGAGATTAAGTTTACACCTCATTTTACATCTAATATTTCGTTTGTAACTTCAGTATATGTAGTTAATAAGATAGTAGGTCAACTTTCACATTTCAGTTTAGATTCTTCTTGGTCTGAGCCTTTTAGTGATTTGAAGTTAGCTGATCCTACGTTTTTTAAAAGTGGTCCTATCGATATTCTCATTGGTGTAAACATAGCTCTTCCAATGCTAAAGGGTCAATCTCTTTCCCTTGGGGACAATAAACCCTTTGCAGTTCGTTCAGATTTAGGGTGGATAGTCGCAGGAAATGTTCCTTCTGAAGATATGTTTTCTTCAATTGCGGTCAATAGCATCCAGGTAGTAACTGACGAGTTAGTGAGTAACTTTTGGAAGTTAGATTCAGTACCTGAAGCTAGCTTTTTGACTAGTGAAGAAAGGGCATGTGAAGATCATTTCATAGATACTCATGTTAGAAATGAGGATGGACGATACGTAGTGCGATTACCATTTCATTCATCACCATCTAAATTAGGAGATTCGAGAGAATCAGCTATTCGAAGATTCAAATCATTAGAACATTCACTAATCACGAAACCTGCGATTTATTCTCAATATAGAGACTTTATGCAGGAATATTTAACTTTAGGGCATATGGAGCTTGTTCCTAAAAATGACTACGCTAAAAGGGAAGCATATTATCTTCCTCATTAAGCGGTTCTACGAGATTCCAGTACAACAAAACTGAGGGTTGTCTTCGATGCATCAGCCAAATCAACATCAGGGTATTCTCTTAATGACATACTAATGGTTGGACCCCGAGTGCAACGAGACGTGTATCCAATTCTGCTTTCCTTCAGAACATTTCAAATAGCTGTGTGCAGACTTGGAAAAGATGTTCCGTCAAATAAGAATCTCATCGGAAGATACAAATTGGCAACGAATTCTATGGAGAGATAATCCAAAGGAGACAGTGAAGGAATATAGGTTAACCACTGTCACGTATGGGACATTATGTGCACCATATCTTTCCACTCGAACCTTGACTCAACTTGCTTTTGATGAAAGGGAAAGGTATCCTTTGGCTTCATTCGCTACACTTCATCATTTTACGTAGATGATTTACTAAGTGGTGCCGCGACTGAAAAAGAAGCAGTTGAACTCGTCTGGCAACTAAAGGAGATGATGAAAAAGGAGGGTTCAACCTTCGGCAGTGGCAGTCTAACAGTGGAATAGTGATCAAGGAGGTTGCCGAAAATAAAGATCTTAAAGGGGGCAAAATGATGAAGAAATAAAAATCCTTGGGATACAATGAAATCCCAAATCTGATTTCTTCAGTTTCAGTGTTTTTATTACTAGAAGAGAGATGCATTTATTCCAAAAGAAATGTTCTTTCTGAAATTGCTCGTGTGTTTGATCCTCTAGGACTTTTATCGCCATGCATTGTTTTTATGAAAATCATCTTACAAGAGCTATGGAAATTAAATCTAGAATGGGACGAACCAATCCCGGAAGATTTAAATAAACAGTGGACAACCTTCCGAAAGGAACTTAATCTTATCGAGAAAATGAAAATACCGAGGTGTGTCTTGCTACCTTCATACATTCAACTTGAGATTCATGCCTTTTGCGATTCCTCCGTAAGAGCATACTATACAGCAATTTACCTCAAATGTATCGCATCCGAGAGTATAAGTGTCTCGCTTCTCACTTCTAAAACAAGAGTAGCCCCGCTTAAAACTCAATCTTTACCTCGGCTTGAGCTGTGTGCAGCATTGTTGCTGTCTAATGTGTTACAAGTAGTGTTAAGGGAGTTTCCCTTATCTATTCACAGAACCATTGCCTGGACGGATTCGACAATTACTTTAGCTTGGCTAAAACGAGAACCATATCGCTGGCAACCATTTGTCGCCAACAGAGTTTCCAAAATTCAAACAACAATTCCATCAGTTGAATGGTGTCATGTTTCGGGAATTGAGAATCCAGCTGATCTAGGCACGAGAGGACTCTTACCTTCTCAGCTTGTAGCTCATGATCAGTGGATTCATCGACCTCTTTGGTTAAATCAACCCATGAATGAAACGTCATCTTATAAAATCCCAGAGACTTTCTCCTTTCCGGATAATGCCTTGAAAGAGAAGAGGAGCGTTGTTACATGTGTTGCTAAAATTGTGCCTTTACCAGAATTTATTGACATAATATCGTCTTTTACAAAGTTAGTTCGTGACTGTGCTTGGATTTTGAGATTCATAAAAAATAGCCGTTCACCAGTCTCAAGAACTTTTGGTTACTTGAAATCATCGGAACTTCATACTGCAGTTGTTACTATTGTACGTTTGATTCAACAAGTAGAATTTCCGAATGAATTTAAATGTCTTTTTCAAGGAAACCCTTTACCAAAGGATAACAAAGTACTTCCATTGAACCTGTTTTGTGATTCTGAGGGAGTTCTTCGGGTAGGAGGTAGACTTTCGAGGAATACGCGTCTATCATATGACCAAAAGCATCCTATGCTTTTGCCCAAAAGTCATGAGTTCACAAGAAAGGTAATAAATTTTTACTACATTACTTATCTTAATGCAGGTCCACAACTGACATTGTCTTCGATAAGACAAAAATTTTGGTTTGTGGATGGTAGATCAGTAGTTCGTCATACACTCAAAAAGTGTCTAATTTGCTTCAAGATGAATCTGAGATCTTTTTAATTAATGGGTGATTTACCACCTATCCGATTTCAACAAATTCGTCCATTCGAAAGTACTGGCTTGGATTTTGCTGGTCCATTAACCACTAAATGTGCTCATAAACTAAGTGTGACAAAATTTAAATCTTACATTTGTCTTTTCATTTGTACTGCTACTAAAGCTGTACATCTTGAATTTGTTTCGGATTTATCGACTGCTGCATTTCTAGCTGCTTTACGCCGTTTCATTGCTAGAAGGTCTTGTCCGAGCAAAATCATCTCGGATAATGGATCCAATTTTAAAGGCGCTTCGAGTCATCTGAGAAAGCTCGTGGATTTATGTCTGCAAGAAGTACAAAATTTTCTTTCTCTCAAAGGAATTGAGTGGTCTTTCATTCCTCCATATACCCCACACTTTGGAGGTTTGTGGGAGTCAGCAATCAAGAGTGCCAAACAATTACTTGTAAAGGCAACTAACTCTGTACTTCTTAATTTTGAAGAGTGTTCAACCCTATTGATACAAATAGAGGCTTGTCTTAACTCAAGACCTCTCACAGAGCTCTCTCCAGATCCGTCCGACTTCACCGCATTGACTCCAGCCCACTTCTTAGTGGGAAGTCCTATTCATCAGTTTCCAGAACCATCTCAGCCCTCAAGGTCTGTAGGTCTTTCTGAAAGATGGAACCTGATTCAAAGACTACGTCAGTTTTTCTGGGATCGCTGGTCCACGGAGTATTTACATAGACTTCAACCTAGGTCCAAGTGGTGGAGAACTAAGCCAAATCTTCAATTAGGAGATATGGTTATTGTCGAGAAAGAAAAAACTGCTCCATTAAACTGGACTCTTGGTCGAATTAATAAACTATTTTTTATAAACACTATACAATCGATACTATAGTCAACTCCATTGTTTTAATGCAATATATATTGAATTATTTGCTTAATAATAGAAATGAAATTAATGCAAATTAAGAATAAAGCATTCATCATCTAAAAACACGATAACAGGTTTAAAAAGTATGATTTTCTAAATATTACACTGACTCATGGTGTATTTACCAGTCCGCAAAAGCAAAAGGACAAAATCTAGGTCTGCATAAAGAACATGTTGGGACTCCAATCAATGAAAGTTTTTTGCCACACATCCTTTCTATTTATCAACGACTTGCTTCAAATGAACTTTTAGAACGGTGCATTAATTGCGGAACTCAAAACGCTAATGAAAGCTTACACAACATGATTTGGTCGAAGTGTCCCAAAGAAATATTTGTGAGTAAAAACCGAGTGAAAAATGCCGTACTTGAAGCGATTAGTGAATACAACAAATGAACTCTACGTACTGTAAGAGCGACTCAAAAACCATTAAATATACCTTTGGGAAATGTTCGCATTTTCTTGGTGTGATGCTCGAATCTCGTAAAAGATAATTTCGAATCAGACGGAAACACACGAAATACCAGCATGCACGCAAATTGATAAAAAAAGCTATTTTAAAAAGAGAGAGATTAATTAAAAAAAAGGAAGGGATTACATATGAATTAGGATATTTCTAAGGTATTACAATAATATAATTTTTTTTCTTGTAAAATGCGTGCATGTAAATATTTATAATTTAGACATTTTATATTAATAATTTCAGTTCTGGTTTATCATATGTTTTTCATACAAATATATCATTTAAAGATTATGTTAAGCAAAAGATTTTAAAATTTCTGTTATAACAAAGATTTTTTTTAACGTTTTCTTCGAGTTTTCTTGATATTTATGTGCAATTATTACTGTGTAAAAATGTATCATTTATAGAATGTATGAGTTAAAATAATATGAAAATGCAATTATTTTTAAGAAAAATATATATCTAATGTTTTAAAATAGGTATTTTAAGCTTATTTAAGCTTATAATAATTATTTTTAGAAGTATAAACTTTAAAATGATTTTTCTCAGCTTGTGTTTTTTCGGTAACACTGATACACTGATATATATACTTATAAATCTATCAGCACTACACAATGTATTTTATAATTAATTTAACAAAATAACATGTTTATAATCATTACTAGTACCCCTGGGCTTGTCATACATAACATTATATACACAAATTAACACTTATCTTGATAATTTGTACAGTTTAAGATATGTGACTACCCCGAAATCCTCGGTTTGGAGAAAATTTTCGAAAGTTTATTTATGTTTTTATATTATAGACCATACGCTTAAGATTCCAAAAATACTTTACTTTAGTTCCTACAATATTTAGAAGCTAAGTTATAGCTTATTTAGTAAACCGGAAATGGAATTTTCAAAACCGGAAATGGGTGTTTAAAGAGACATAAAAATATAAACAAAATGTTTGAAGGTTTTTTTTGTGACTTTTAAGCAATATAAATATCTAATATTTATGGCAAATATAGATCAACGTATCCTTTACTTATTTATTAAGTATCCGTTACATATTTTTTAAATCTGGCAACTGTTTTTTTAATTCAAGCTTGTTTTACAGAATGACAATAATAATATCGTTTATAGTTTGTTTACATTGTTCATTCTAAAGCGTTCTTCTTAATTATTACTTATTTTTGATAATTTTTCAGTTGATTCATTCATTTTCATTTAATTTTAACGTTTTATTTGATTGTGAGTAATTTCAAAATGCCGAAAGCTAGATCGAAAGTATCTAGAAAGAGAAAGTTTTATGGTAATAGGTTTACAAGTTAGCACTTAACAGTAATAATACGTCTGCAAGTGAAGCGAAATTGAGCACTTTTGACAGTTTTGATGTGCCTGAACCAGAATTTCATGGTTCTACAGGGAATATAATTATTAATTCCCAAGCTTTGATGGGAATTATTTCAATCTTGTGTTGTCCGGAATGTTATGCAACTGGACTGAAACTGGCAGAAGATTCTAAGGAAGGACTTTGCTCTAATTTGTGTGTGGCTTGCAGTTGGGGGTTCAATGACTGGCTTTACTTCTACTCTCAAAGAAAATAGGAAATTCTCTCTCAATACTTTATTGGTATTTGGATTGAGATTGATTGGCAGAGGATTCACAGCTGTTAAGAAGTTGTTATGCACTTTAAATTTGCCATGTATTTCTAAAAATACCTTCAGAGCTCATGAACTCAAACTGCTGAAAGCAGTACAGTTATGTTCTGAAGAAAATATGAAAGCTGCATCTAAAGAAGTGCAAAATTTAAAAAAAAGTACAGCTTGTGGTGTTTCGGTAGATGACACATGGCAGCGGAGAGGCCATATGTCACTTAATGGCTGCGTTTCAGTTATTTCCATTGATACGGGAAAAATTTTAGATCTGGAAGTAATGACTCAGTATTGTAAAATGTGTGAATTGAATGTGAAACGTGAGCATGTATGTTCAAATTATAAAGGATCCTCTGGAAACATGGAAGCTGTTGGAGCTTTTAGAATTTTTGAAAGGTCACTAATCAAACGAGACCTGCAATACACCGAGTACTATGGTGATGGTGATTCCAAGGGCTTTTTACAAGTGAAGGATATATATGGTGAAAACAGTGTCACAAAACTTGAATGTATAGGACATATACAAAAAAGAGTAGGCTCACGTTTAAGGAAACTAAAAAAGAACACCAAAGGACTTGGTGGGAAGGGGAAATTAACTGATAAATTTATCGATAAACTGCAGAACTATTATGGGACTGCCATCCGCAGCAATGTTGGATGCCTCGAAAAAATGCAATCTGCTTTAATAGCTGCCTTCTTTCACTGCTGCTCTAGCAATCAAAATCCCATGCATGGACAATGTCCAACAGGGAAAGACAGCTGGTGCAAATATAAACAAGCATTACGTGATGGTAAAGTATATGTGGACAAAACAGCAGGCCTTTCAAATTCAGTGATTAAAGTGATAAAGCCTACTTATTTAGCACTCTGTGATAAGGAGTTACTAAAAAAATGCCTCCATGGCAAAACTCAAAATAATAATGAAAGCTTTAATAATGTATTGTGGTCTGTTTTGCCGAAAGAAATTTTTGTTCATAAAAAAACTTTGTTTTTGGGTTCATACATGGCTGTCATCTTATATAATTCGGGTTATTTAGGGCTATTGCCTGTATTTAATTATTTATGTATAGGAATTGATCCAACGACACTTAAAAACTATATGAGAATTGACAAGGAGAGAATTCAAAAATCGAAACGCCAGTCATTACCCTCAACGAAACTCTTCAGAAAAAAACAAAAAGCCAAAAAAAAAGTCCAAATTAGCTAAAAATGAAGCTAAAGAGGGCTTAAACTATAAATATGGGGAGATTTTGAAAATGCTTAGTGAGTAGAAAAGTAATTATTTTGAGTTAAAATTATTAAATGTGTTTTACGAGAAACTTTTATTAAATATTTTTATTCACGATAAAGTTCACTACACAAAATATTTTTAAGATACTAAATCTAAATTTTCAGAACATGTTTTATGTAGTTATATCTGTGTTATGAATCAAAATCTAATTTCTGTGTATATATTTATGTACTTTATTGCTTTTTTATGAAAGAAAAAGCATTAATTTTTTTAAAAAAATTGAGTTTTTGCATAAAATTTGGCATATTTAAAAAACTTTCAAAAGCATTACACATTTTTTTGATTCCTATCATAGATAAAGATGTTGGTTATGTACTCTATAAATATTATTTGAATACATTCATTAGAATTTTGTGTACAAGATTTGTCGTAACTGTAATTTTTCACCAAAATTTCGCTAAAAACAAAAAATTGTTATAGTCTGCAAAACTCTCCAGAAAACAACAAAAGGGTAAAATAAAGGTCAAATCAGTTTTACATGAAGCTAAAAAGAGCTTGAGCTATAAATATAGTAAGTTTAAAAAAATGTAAAATTAGTAGAAATTTTTTCATGTAGTATTAAAATCTTTAAATGCATTTCCTGAAAAACTTTGTTTTTTTTTTGTTTTTCAATTTTTTCTTCACGGTACAGTTCACTACAGAATTTCTTTTTAAGATATTGACTTGAAATTTTCAGAAAATGTTTTATTTAGTATCATCTGTATTCTAGAATATAATCTTATCTCTGTGTATATATTTATTTATTTTATTGCACTTTTTGTGAGAAAATAACATTATTGTTTTGTAAAAAATTGAGTTTTTGCATTAAAATTGACATATTTCAAACTTTCAGAAGTATTTACAAATTTTATAGCTATCAAGACAGATAATTCTGTCATTTATGTACAGTAGAAATATTACAAAAATATATTAATTAGAATTTTCAATACAATCCTTACCGCGACTGCAATTTTTCACTAAAATTTCACTCAAAATTCCCAATATTTCTAAATTTAATTTTAACTTTGTAAGAACTGTATTGGAATTCTTACTTTTATGTCCCATTTCAAATAAAAAAAAAATCACACACGAATATGAATAGAATGGTATTTTCCCGCCAATCACAAATCCTTCTAGAATAAAAAAAGTCCCAGTTCGTGGTGCTATCTATGGACGGCGAAATGAGTCAACTGTTCTTAACAATGAATATTGATTCATGCAAACCTAATCATTTTAAAATCCCCTAAAAGTATTTGAAAAACAAAATTATCAAATTGCTTGTAATACTTGGGTGCAGAGGTCTTATCAAATTTCCGTAATTTGGGCCAAATAAATGATAAAGCTACTCCCTCTCATCTCTTCTAAATTGTTTCATTTTCTTGTATATTTTATTTTAACTATTGTTGAAAATTCTTCTTAGCTAATAAATGCTGTGTAAAAATAACAATAACGTGACATAATACATTTTAGCGAGATTCATCCTTAACAGAAAACCAGCATGCTTACGAATTCGCTTAATGTGAATATGTTAATTCTAAAAGTATTTTACATAGCACTGATTTTTTCTACTTCAAACAATTAGTTGTTATGTTATTCGTTGTAGTAAAACTTGAAGTGGCTTAATGTTCCATAGCCAGATGATGCAAACGATAAAAGAATATTTTTCAAAATTCTACTGTAATAGGAAAAGCCTTATTGTACCAGGAAAGCAAAGAGGTATGTATTTTGTTGATTGAAGTGTTATAGTTGTGGAGATTGTGAAAATTCCAGATATTTGTGGAGATTGTGAAAATTCCAGATATAAACTTATTATCATTTATTTAGTAATTTTTACATAAGATGAAGAAATAAAGCATTTTCTCTCCGTTTAAGTGCCAGGGATACAATAGAATGATTTATCCATTTTCAAAATCAAATGCAAGGAGAAAATATATAATTAGGTTTTCAAGTAAAAGGAAATATTAGTTACTTTTGGAAGTAACATAAGCGTTTGTGAAAAACATTTCAATCACTCAGAAAGACACACGTAAGATGTTGTTACATTCTTGTTCTAAGAATCACGAACACATATATATCTTTCAAAATATTCAAGATCTAATCCAGGGGTGCCCAACACGCGGTCCGCCAGTACGTAAGTTTCGGCCCCTCGAATCTTTTTTTAAAAAAATTAAATACAAGGTTTTTAAAGTTTTTTTTTTCATTTTGATGTTTATTTTAGGTGTAATTTATATATATACATAAATCTACAATGTATTTGCCTGTTACCTGTTCTTGTTTTAAAATAAATCAATTTTGATACTGTAAATGTCCTTTAGATTAAAATAAATTTATATTTAATCGAACAGTCACATTTGATTTTACTCTAAAAAATTACTTTTTTTAGTAAATTCTGTATTGCTCTGTGTGTGCTACTTTCGTTTATCCTCCTCTTTTCTGTTTGGAGAGCCCAAAACGCAAGTGGCAGTCAGAGATGTTTTGCAAAGTTTTGAAAAAAATATTGAGGGCGGTTAAGATAAAAGGGAATGTATACTTAATTGTTTGCGAATGACAGCCCAATTAAATTTCGACAATGAGTAACGAAAGATCAATTCAAAAGAAACACCGTCATTTTCAAGAAAATTGCAACACACACTGTAATATTTTAAACATTATTTGATCATTGCATTATTATATTATGTTAACATTATTATATTATCTATGTCTGCATACATGGAAAATAAGGAAAACAACAATAATAATAATTCATTCTGTTTTTAATTTTTACTCCAATAAGTGTTTTTTTTTCAAATCTGATATAAAGGTACATATTTTTATATGCCGCCCGCGAGATTATAATGTTTTTACGAAGTGGCCTGCAAGGTCATTTAGGTTGGACATCCCTGCTATAATCCTTCTAACAAAAATCATCGAAAAAATCTCTCAATATATGGTTTAAACGCTATAATGTGAAATAATGTTATAATGTAATGGGGATTTCAGTTTGAAAGTGTACATTCGTAAATATGATTTAGATAAATATATAATAGAATTTTATGTTTATATTGAGTTAATTTAGTACATCATATTATATAACTATTTTTATATAAGTAAAACAAAAATCAATCCTTATATAACTACTCGTTTTATTTTCTAAATATTATTTTAAATCAAACAATTTTTCTATCCTAATATCATTTTTGTAACAAAAATAAAATGCGCAGATTTAAAATTGCATAAACCACTTTCATCCATCCCTAAACCAAATACAACAATATCCACTCCTGTTGTTTCCACATCATCTTCAATCCAAGCACACCTCTTGCCTTCCACCTCTGCAACAACAGCTACTGTCTCAGAGCCTCAACCACTATTCCTACATCTAGTGACGTACTTACCACCACCAATAATTAAGTTCACCCCTATTAAAACTTCATCGACCACGTCCGCTTCTTCATCCAACTCCAGTATTCAACCACCCTCTGCATCTACTGCAGTCCTAGATGCTAAACGCATTTCAAAAACTTGAGCAAGAAAAAGGAAAAAAGAATTGCTAAAAAAATGAACGAAGCAATAATAGAATATAAAATGAATCCACATAGACCTAAAAAGTCAGTATCTGTTGAATATACAACGGATGGGGAAGACATGATCTTAGACATGGAAGATGAAGACTCGAATCCAGATTATGTCAAAAAAGATGGAAAAACGTATTACAAGGGCACTTTGCTCTTAACTCCGACCAGGCATATAAAATAAATTTTTCTCAATAATACAAATCGAACTTGTGGTGGGGAACTCCCCCCCACTCCACTAATCTCTGTTTTTTAAAATTGATTTAAAATAATTATACATATTTTAAGATTCTGTCTTTTATCAATACTTTCCAAATTTGATGGGGAATTCTCCCCACCAATCTTTGTTTGTTTTGTAATTCATTCAAAATGGATTTTATATGTAATTTGAGATTTTACTTTGTTAAACTGAAATTCAATCAAACTTTTTAGTGATTTTATACTTTTAATGTGTTAACTAATATTTGGCACAGTTTAGCCATAATTGGCTCTTGCGCCAATAAACCCAACACTCACCCTAAATACCAAATGTTTTCTTTACATCATAATATATTTCAATCTCCGATATTGAAACCAACATAATGATTTTCAATAACTTTACCAAGAATCAAAAAGCTAAAGAGTAATAGAATCTCTCTCTCTCTCTCTCTCTCTCTTTACTATACCATATACAAATTTTTTTTAAAGTTCTAATTTCTCATCCCAACTTAATGAGATATAATTATGCGTTTGTTATTTCTATAACCATCGTAAGTGTTTGTAATTATATATTATCATTTATTTTTCTTCACAAAGTGAACTTCATTCAATAATTAATTAGGAAATTAAGCTTTTAATTCCTTTATTTCTAGACGCATTTTGAAACATTAAGAAGACTGGGGAAAATATAATGATTTATCGATAACTGAAATCACAATGTATATAGTTACTAATTGTGAATATTACTTTAATTGGTATAATTAAATTTACAAAAGAATAATAAGTGGAATGAACTTAATTTCCAATTAAAGCTAAAACGAAATACTGAAACATTTAAACTAAACTACTTTCTGGATATTTCCTTGAATGTCTGTAATGATGTTGATTTTGAGCTACATAATGCAAAAAAGAAACATTTTAGAGAGCTGTTAACTTGTAAACGTTTATACATAATTAAAAAGGCACATTAAACTATCAAGTATATTTGTATGATTTTTCAGGTTAGATTAATTTTTAAGAATTGCATGATGCATTCGTGCTTTCAAACAGTTTCTCCCATCCTTCCCAAAAAGGCTATTTGTATGAAGTAGTTCTTATTTGCAAAAATCCATTAACTAGATACATTAAAATTCTAAAAATGATTACGTTTTTCTTTAAAAAAACGCTACATTTTCACTTCACATGCAATAATTGAAATGCAACTTATTGATTCGAAAAAATTGATACTTTTACATCATTTGAATGATTATAAAACAGTGATGAGAGAGAAAATAGTGGCCAGCGTGCTATAGGTAGCCCGTAAAGAAGTTCCCCCTTTTTTTGTGGTCCATAAGAATGTCGGAAAACGAAACATGGAGAAAATGTTCTCTATATTTAAGTTGGTATTTATTTGGAAGCACATTTTTTTTCTTTTCCTGTGCATAAAGATCAACAAGTGTAAATATTGTTGATTGACATTAACGTGCTAGCTATGATGAAAACTGTAAAAATCAATTTCACTCCTAATTTAAAAAACAAATAAGAACAATCGCAAAAATGCATGATAAGGTACATTTTTCTCATTAATTTGACTCAAAAATTAAATGTGATTGCTGCTATATGTGATTTAAAATTCGGACAAGCTATAAATTAAATAAAACTGCACTATTTTATTTAATACATATATTTGTATATTTCTTATGGTATTATTTATATCATTTCTAAGATGCAATGCTAACTAATGAATGTAATCATTTTGAAAAGATGTTGTCTTCTGGTATTCTGTGTTTCCACAGTGTGGCTCTCCAGCTAAAATAATTGATTCCCCCTTCCGTTATTTAACAATAAATATCAGAAATGTACCTGTATTTATCATTAATAAAACTTAAATAATATGATGTTATTTGCGACTTGTTAGAGCTATTTCACTTATGATATATATTGCAGACCATTTACGTAAAGATCATGCATTAATAACATCAGAAATTCTAAATTTTATGTATAATGATTATCATAACTATTATAAATGTTCTGAAACTCTCTAAACTCCCTGCACCGTATGATTATTGTTATACGGCTCTTAACATTAGTGAGACCACTTAAGTAAATAATTAGATTTCAAACATGAAATAGGATTTATTGTCCAATTAATGGAACATCCATTCTCTGAAAGATGGAATCATTTACTATTACTTAGTCATGATATCGTAAATGAATCTACAATATTTTATGCATTCACTGCAGCCATTATATTCCATTCGTATAACCATTTCATTATCCAAATACATTGCTATCTTACCATGGATGCTTAGTAATTACAGTTACATGTTAGATTTGAAATAATTTCCTTTATAGGCTTACACTGATTGTAAACTACCGAAATGACAGAAAATGTTTGATAAAATAATAAGTTCGATATATTTTCTTAAATAATGATAATTTAAGTTTAATAAATGCTTGTCAACAGTTAAGATGTTTCAAGTGTCATAAAAATATGGACAAGAGACATTTGATGTGAATTATAAAAGTCAGGTTTACTCCATGTCCGTGGAATTGCCGAATGAGATTATTGAACCAATTTAATCAATTGACTACCTTTGCATTAAGTGCATGCCTTTAACAATCGCGTGGAAACCATCCAATAACAAAGAGGTTTCTTATAATATAGAAATTGAACCCTTCTCAGTTCTTCTGTCTCACATTGTTGGAAGTATTTCTTCTATAGAGGCACTTAATGCATGGAAATTTCTTTCAGCAACCCGAAGAAATATTGTTATTTTTTCTGTTAAGATATTTTTTTTATTTTTAAATAAAGGAAATTAAGAGCTGATTAAGGTGCTAGATAAGTGTCTGAATTACGCCTCGTTCACTTCATGTTACTCTGTATGTTTTGTTAAGTGATGATGATAAAAACGTAGCAATGTATGGGGAGTAGTATAATATGTAATGCGAAAATAAACAAACACAAATATGTATAATTATTTGTTTAGTAATCTTACGTACGCTTCCATGATTTACTTTCCAATCAAAAACATAAACTAAAAATTATAATTTAGCAGCTTTATAAATAAGTATTTATAGAGTCCCCATAATCGGGGCACTTGACGTTGATTTATAGCAGTGTAAAGATGTGTCGATTGCTCGTAAAATAAAACTATACAAAGTTCGAGGTGCTGACTTCGAACCCCCCATATTTATATAAAATGTGTGTATATAGATATGTATGCTTTTCTCTCTCTTTATATGTGTATACATATATACAGTTGAACCTGTTTTTGTGCGGTAGATAGGGACCGCATAAAAAAGTCACATTTATAAAATGTACCAATTATTTACAAAATTTAAGAAAAAATACTTTCATAACAAAATAAATAATAAATTATTACACATTGGAACATTTTAAAAACATTTATTCCATCATTGTATATACGTATAAGTCTTTAAAATGCACATACATAATTCATCGCTACTCATCGTATTCCAAAGTCCTGTAATGAATAAGTTCAAAATCGCTTTCGTCACTTGAAGGTGCAATTTCAATTGATTTTGTTTTTGGAAACATAAAGTAAGAGATATGTTTTTGTGACGAAGGACGAGTGGTCAGTTGCAGGTAAATGTCACGATAACCAAGTATACATGATTGAAGCCCTTTTTGGAATTTTATACTCCTTTCTTAACAGGTATAAACTATAAGAAAATGTTTTTCCAATTTGTTAGAAAACTGTATCCCTGCATATTTTTATTCACTCTCAAAGAATCTGGCTTCCTGTCCGTCTTCATAACTTAGCAAATTATTGGTAATGTCACTGTCATTGAAAATTTCGTCTTCAATCAAGTGCGGGCTGCTGGAGTGTTGAGAGAAAACATCTGACTGTGCATTGTCGGGATAATGTTTAAAACAAATGAACAGAGCGTCTTGAAGTGTCTACATTTCAGTGGCGTAACGTACAACCCCGAATCACGAGAGAGGGGGGCAGGACTCGAGAGGCCCAAGCTTACGCTAAATACGTATTTACCCAATTTACAAAATATTAAAGGCAAAACCTGACTTTTAGGGGAAAGGGTTTCTAACATTCTCCGTTACGCCACTAGCAAATAGACAGAAAACATTACAGTGACGCCAAACCCATTGAAATTCTTACATCGCATAAAAAAAAATATCGCAAATAAAAAATCGCACTAAAAGGAAATAGCATGAAAAAAGACTGCACAAATCAGGATCGACTGTATATATATTTATACAGAGAGAGAGGGTCATTTTTCTCACAGAATGACAGTGGCAGTGTTAGCTCAGTGGTTATGTTCTCAAACTCATGACCCACGTGTCATGAATACGAGCCCTAGTCCAACTGAAACCCCGTTGTGTAGAGGGGCTCATGAAATTTAAATTTGCCGAATTTCAAAGTTCTCCCATTGTCATGGTATGGTAGTATAAAGAAAAGGAGCCAGTTCTGTTGTCATCTTTGTCACTTGACCAAGGAGTAAAATTACAAGATCCATAACCACAAAAGCCTTAGTGCGACTTTATAGTTTGAAGTTCATTAACACTCAACATATAGTTCAAGTACATTCATTATCTACACATTTTCAAAGCATGAGTGTAAAATATCATTTAAAATTAGTTTTTACATAACAATTTTCAAAATACTTGATTTAATTTCAAGTTTTTATTTAAGAAATAATTAAAAATTAGTCACAAAAATATTGATTAACCCTTCAATTTGTTTGTATATTTATAAATGACAGTACTATATTACTATAATTTTTTCATACTGTAAAACATAAAATAATTTTTCTAATCCTGAATGTAAATAAAATATCGTATTTTGATCCATGAATAAACATTTATGTACGTTTAATTCATACTTTTGACTATTATACTTCACAATTTCAGTCCTTGTTAGTCTTAATTAAGAATAATTTATGTATAAAAATTAACTTTTCTTAATTAAACTGTATGTAAGGTTTTTTTTTCTTTAAAAAGAAAATATATAATAGCAAAGGAAAGGAATATATACCCTTTATCCCTTTTGAGATGCATTCATCTTGATACACAACAATTTTTATAACATTTTTATGTACTTCTGAAACTTCTTCAAAATTGTAAACTTCAAGACAAACCACTTGCTTAAGCGATTGGAGTTGTGTTTCATTTGTATTTTATTTCTGATATTTCTTCATAGCTTAAAACAAGTATTTTACAAAAATAGCCATTAAGTAAACAAGTCATCATTGTGCATCTGAAATGTTCATTTACAAAACCAAGAACCATATCCTCGGTATGAATTAATTTACCCTAGACATGCTTTCACCAGGGGATGCAGCATGCAGTTCCTTATTCTTCGTTACCGTTATAAATTCTAAATAGCTCCTCCAAAAACCGAAAAGAAGATTTTGCTTCTAATTGGATCGGACTTAAACTTTTCCCCATCCTTGTTATCTGTTATTTATTCTCTCTCTCTCTTTTATATATATATATATATATATATGAAATTTTTATATTCACTTCATATATTTACTATTATTTGTACACTAAATTTGAGTGAGAAAATATTTTCCCCACATTTAGCCAAATTTAGTATCACGTCTTCTTTTCTAAAAAGAGATTGCATTTTAAAAGTGATAGTTATCTTCTCTCTCTCTTTTTTTATTATAACGATACCATTTTAAAAAAGAAAAAAATTGTCGAAAAAAGTAAATTCACTCTTAATTAAAAAAAAATTCATGGATTATATTCTTGTAAGCTAACTAGCAGAAATTCTTAAGAAAAATGTAATATTTGTATTATTTTTTCCAAATTACACTAATATTAAAACAGGAGCAATAAGAAAAAAGTGTAATTTTATGTAAAAATCATACTTTTTTTTTACAAATGTTTTAAAAACTACAACTACAACTTTTAAAAGTGATTTATTTTTAATTTCTACTATTAAATCACTATCTCTGTTTATTTATTTTTCTTGGTAGAATTTTCAATCGTTAATAAAATACATTTTAAAGTGATCAGTTGAGCTGGAATTTTATGTAAATGATAATTTTGGATGATAATACAATAATTTAATTATATTTAATTAAATTAATTGATTGTAACTAATTATTTAAGGAATTACAAATACAGCCACGTTGGTATCATTTTTAGCGACTTAACGACCATTTTGGTGACTTGTGACGAAAAGGGGTTTTCTCACGTTTTAAAGCCTTCGGTTGAACTGAACTTTTATATACACGATTGTTTTCGATAACAATACGATTCTTTAATGATAATTAATAAAAATTAATTACCACTTAATGTTGTGATTCTGTCATATGTATATACATATTTATATTGTAACTATTTAATACAAAGTAGCTAAAATAAATATTTTCGTTGTTGATCTAAGCAGGAATTGACTTAAAGAAGTTTTTTTTTATATTACTTATTTGTGTAAGAAAGACCAACAAAGTCCCTTACGGGAATTAAAGAAAAAAAATTCATCACAAAACATACAGAAATACATATAAGCTCTGGCATTATAACCAAAAAAACACAACTCTAAATATTTTTTCTTAACATCTATTATGGGGCTTTGGATTTGTGTTTTACCATTGCAGACCTTAAACATTCTTCGGGAGTTGACATCTGTTTTCAGAGTATGGCACCATATAGGTATTATACCAGCCCCATCAATTAATTTTAACGCTCAGTTGTCTACTTAGAGGGAAGCAACTGAGCCCTGGCGATGCAAATTTTTTTCCAGGAATTTAATTTTGCCGAGATCACCCAGGTCGTGCAGGTACTCAAGGGACATTTTACATGCCACATAATAATACAATATGGACGCTGCTGATTTGTTAGCATCATAAAAATCCACCGACAAGAACTGGGATCGAACCCACTAACCTAGGCGTATACGGCCAGAGCCAAACCTATTACGCCAGCGTTTCGCAAACTGTGGTTAAATTTATCACGCTATTCTAGGGGGCCTGTGATAACTTTACAAGGAGGGGCGAGAATCTTGAAAGGTCGAAAACGAAATATTATTTTAAAAAAATTATTAATTTACTGAAAGTAAACAAACAAAATACTTTCTGACGTAATAAAATATGTAAAAAAACACATTTTCACTTATATGATACACTTATAAATACATCAGTAATGCACGATGTATTTGATAATTAATTACTAATAATACTTTAAGAACAAGTTTAATAATATCTAGTGACCACACGGGTACATCATATATAAATTTTTACAAAACTTAACACTTATCTTGATAATTTGTACGGTTTATAAATAATCTCTAACTGCCGATTAAAAATTACGTGATTCTCTCCCCAATCCCACGTTTTCCACTTAGACGTGCGTATGGGATGTACTTTGGGGGTGGTGGGATAAATATCAATCAATAAATAAGATATATGAAATAAATAAATCGATTTCAAACACTGTCAAGGTGATTTTCTTGCATTACAAAGCCTTTGGAATAATTTTATGTATAGCAGCGAACAGAGAAGATCGTACTTCGGAAAGTCGAATGTATATACGCCCGGGCAACGCTTTGGCTGAGTGAAGCGTTTATATTCGCCAGTGACGCTTAAGAGGTTAAAACCGTATTGTACCTTTTCGTCAAAGTTTATTAATATTGAACTCAAAACATTGTTATTGTATAAAGGGGGGGTGATGAAAATTATGATTGGATATTGGGTCGTAAATATTGAAAGTTTGAGAAGCACTGTACTACGCTCCCCCCCTTTAGCCTGCAATCGAAGTAATTTAAACTTAATATTTATCTATTGGCACCTCACATGTTTACAATTTACTATCTGTCACATCTCTTTGATCCACCCTAAATGAAATAAATACAACAAAAAAATGTTTTATGACCTCTCTGATTGGCTTTTACAAATTTTGTGCATTGAAGCAAGGTATGTTTGAGCATAGGTCAGAAAATCAATTTTCTGCATCAAATAACCTTAAAATGTAAAGGGTGTTTTTTTAGAGGTATAGAGCTTTAAATTGCAATAAAACAACGATGTATTATTCGATTAACATGAATTTTTTTTTATTCTAAAGATAATATTGTGGCATTGCATTTTAAATATGATTTCTGGCATAGGACTGCCACGGCTGGCTCGGATGTAGTCCAATTTGCACGTCCAATTATCGATGAATTTTTCCAACATTTGGGGCCGTATATCGGCAATATCACGGCGAATGTTGTCTTCCCAATGGTCAAGCTTTTGTGGCTTATCCGCATAGACCAATGACTTTACATAGCCCCACAAAATATAGTCTAGCGGTGTTAAATCAATGGATCTTGGAGGCCAATTCACAGGTCCAAAACCTGAAATTAGGCGGTCACGAAACGCGTCTTTCAATAAACCGATTGTGGCACGAGCTGTGTGACACGTTGCGCCGTCTTGTTGGAACCACAGCTCTTGGACATCATGATTGTTCAATTCAGGATTGAAAAAGTTAGTAATCATGGCTCTATACCTATCACCATTGACTGTAACGTTGTGGCTTTCATCGTTTTTGAAGAAATACGGACCAATTATTCCACCAGCCCATAAAGCACAGCAAACAGTCAGTTTTTCTGGATGTAACGGTGTTTCAACATACACCTGTGAATTAGCTTCACTCCAAATGCGACAGTTTTGTTTGTTGACGTAGCCATTCAACCAGAAGTGCGCTTCATCGCTAAACAAAATTCGCTTATGAAAATCGGAAACAACGGCAATCTCGTTTTGTGCCCATTCGACGAATCTACGCCTTGCTTGATGATCGTTTTGATAAATTGCCAAACCAAACTGAGAATAAATCACTTGACAGTTGTTAAATCGGTCGCCATCTTGGAAAGTAATGCCAACCTTAACTTCTATACCTGGAAAAAACACTCTTTACTATTTCAAGGAAAAGTTAGACTCTACATGTTTCAAATTTGATGTATTTTATATTTAAAAAGTGTGAATTGAAACATATACCAAACAACTTTTTAATTTCAATTCGCTGCATTAAAAAAAGTGAGGGTAAAGGAAAAACTCTTCAACAGGAAACAACAACAATTCACCGCGGTGTTATTAAATATCCTGTCCTTGGTGGTTCCCTTTTTTCCCTCTCTTTTTCCTAAGCGGTCATCAATAAACCGACCAAATTAGCTCTTGAAGTCAGAGGTTACGGTTCTTAATTTCCGTTTCGCGTAACTTTACAATACACTTAATGAAAAGGAAGGAAAAATTTAGTTAAAAGAAAAGAAACAGCGCCCTCGATTAGCTCTCACACCTGAGGGAACGTTTTTGTCGACGATAGTGAATGTGAAGGGTCAATGAAGCTTTCCTGGACGATGAAATGAGGACCATGAAGAAAATTACCCTAGGTTTTCGGGAAAAAATGTAAGTAAAAATAATCCAAAGGAATATTAGAAGCTAAATTTTCAGCTGTTGTTATTTTAATTACAAAAGAATATCTTGCATGAGTGGGTATTTGCATAAGATAAATTTTCGTAGGAAGATGCAGAATTCCAGAGTTAAAATGATTTATTACTGAAAGTTTGAAATACAAGGAGTATATATATATGGTTAAAAGTTAGCTTTATTTTATATATTTAAGTCTGCCCCCACAAATTATGTAATAATACAATAGCACTCACCCATTACCGCCATCACAATCTTTGCACTATAAAGCAATACGTGGGCAATTGCACATGGACCTCGTACATTTGAACCTTGGTCAAATGTAGAAGACGACACCTGAACTGACATCCTCTCTTGAACTTAAAAATTTAAAAGCCCTATTCAATTCCTACTATTAGCACACACTCTCTATATATTTATTTATCTTCGTAGCAATTTTCAATCGTTAATAAAATATATTTTAAAACGCTCAAGTGAGCTGAAATTTTATATACATGATTATTTTGGATGACAATATAGTAATTTAGCTATAACTAATAAAAATTTATTGATTAAAACTAATTATTCAAAGAATTACAAATACAACCTGGTTGACATCATTTTTGGTGACTTAGCAACCCTTTTGGTAACTTGTGTCAATGAATGAAAATGCTCGATTGAGCAGCAATTTTCTATGCACTATTGTTTTGGGTAAAAATACGATAATTTAATTATAGTTAAATAAAATTAATTGACTTAAACTTATTATTTAAAGAATTATAGATACAAACACGTTGGTTTCATTTTTAGCAACTTTGGTCAAAACATTAAAAGATTTTCTTTTCTTGCGTTTTAAAGCATTCAGTTGAATTGAAATTTTATATACACGATTGTTTTGGATGGCAATACGATACGACGTTTTAATAATTATAATTATTAAAACTTAATTACCACTTAATGGTGTGGTTCTGCAATAAATATAATATATATATATATATATATATATATATATATATATATATATAGGAGAAAAGCGACTAACTCACTTACACACTGACTGACTCACTGACTAATCACGATACATCCGGAACTATTAAACCTACAGACTTGAAATTTGGTAGGTAGGTTCCCTTCATGGAGTAGACGACAGCTAAGAACAGATTTTGCAAAGTTCGAATCGCAAGGGGCGTTATGGATAATTATTTCCATTACTAAACTATTAGATGTACAGTCGTGAAACCTCGTACACAGATTTCTATCATAAAGTAGAGATTCCCTACATAATGAATTTTACGAAAATCGACCTCCCAGGGGGTTGAGGGTGCTTAAGGGGCGTAATACATAATTATTTCAATTTTTAACCTATTAGACGTACAGTCTTGAAATTTGGTAAGCGGTTTCCTTTTATAGAGTACAGATCCCCTACAGAATGGTTTTGTGAAAATCGACCTTCAAGTGGCATTGTAGAGAATTAAGTGGCGTTATAGGCAATTGAATCCTTTTTTAAACTATTAGACGTAAAATCTCGAAATTTAGTAAGCTGATTCCATTTATTGATTAGAAATCCGCTATAAGATGGGTTTTGTAAAAATCGTTTCCTAAGTGGCGTTGCGGGGGCTTAAGGGGCGTTATGCATAAGTATTTCCATTTTTAAACTATTAGACGTACAATCTTGAAATTTGGTAAGCGGATTCCTTTCATAGCGTACAGATCCGCTGAAAATAAGTTTTGTCAAAATCAACACCCAAGTGGCGTTGTAGAGAATTAAGTGGCGTTATAGGCAATTAACTGCTTTTTTAAACTATTAGACGTAAAATCTTGAAATTGAGTAAGCAGATTGCATTCACTGAGAAGAGATCTGCCGTAAGATGGATTTTGTGAATATGGTTTCCTAAGTGGCGTTGCGGGGGCTTAAGGGGCGTTACAGATATTTTTTTTTTTTCCATTTTTAAACTATTAGACGTACAGTCTTAAAATTGGTAAGCGGATTCCTTTCATAGTGTAGAGATCCGCTACAAAATAGTTTTGAGGAAAATTTATCCCCAAGGGTCACTAAGTGGGATTAAGGGGCGTATATATATATATAATAGATAAATATTACCACTTTTCAACTAATAGAAACACCTGCTTGAAAATTAGAAGGTATGTTCCTCTCATGCAATAAATTTCCTTTTACAAAGATTTTTGTGAATCGGACCCCCAAATGAGTGGGGTTGCGAGGGATTAAGGCGAGTTATAGAAAAATTCCTGTTTTTGAATTTAACTCATTTACTTGAAATTTGTTGAGCACATTTCTTTAGTTGAATAGAGTTCCACTAAGAATGAATTTTATGGAAATCAACTCCAGGGGGAAGCGGGGAAAGTTATTGGTTCGTATTCATAGGCAAAACTCCCGTTTTCGAACTGCTAAGACTGCAATAATAAAATTTGATTGGCATGCTTCTTTTGTTGAATTGGAATCCGCTAAGAATGCTGTCAACGAGGTATTGATGATAAAAATTCCGTTTTTGCTCTGTTAGATTTAGACTTGAAATTTAGCACACATGTTTATTTTATGGAGTAGAGTTCCACTGAAAGTTGCTTTGGTGGAAATCCACTTGATTATTATGTTAAGTGAGCGAAAAATATCTTTCTCCCTCTATTTTAGATATTAATAGAAATTAGATATTATAATTTATGTTCTTTTTATATCAAGGGGCGATTGTGTAACAGTTTTAAATCTATTTTTCAATACAATCGAATTCTTAATGCTAGATATCAATAATTAATATATATGTAAACAGTATACATATATACAACATCGTGAAATACCCAGTGGGTAACGGCTAGTATATGTATATATATATATATTACTTGTTAGATATTTTTTGAGAAATACGTTAAAAAGTTGATGCATGAAATGCCTTTTAATAAATTTATTTTAGAAATAACTATAAGTACCTAATTTATTTTAATTAGGAAAAGTTAAAAAATTTCAAATAAATCGTTTACTTGTAGCTTCCTTCATTTCTTCATTCATTTTAATGAAAAACATGTCAGATATTAAGGACATTGATTTAAAAGTAATTTAGTTAAGTGATAGAGGCAAATTATACACTTCTTGAAAGAACTGAAGAAAATGATTATTTTAGGAAGGGAACTTTTTTTTTCAGAGTGAATTAAATAATTTCATAGAAGTATTTTTCATGTTAATTATTAATGCAATGTGAATGTAAATGACTTTGCTGTTTTATTGATAAATTTTATTTTTAAGTGCCAAATAGATGTTTTAAAATATATTTTTAAAATGATACATATGCTAGAATATTATTTTATTAAAATTTCCTGAAAGTAAATAAATTAGTAATGCTACTAATTACACCGAGAAATTTAATTAATAAATAATTTCTTTTTAGAGAAATATCTCTTCATATAAAATGCAAGGTATGACTTATTTATTAGTATAAACCCTAAAAATGTTGGCAGTATTTCTTAATTATGGTGATATAATGAAAAAAGGGAACTTTAAGCGTCATCTTAGTCTTGTTATAAACTAAGAATTTTTCATTACATTCGATGCTCTTCAAATATATCTGAAGTATCAGAGCTACAGAGTTTATAACTCATTCTAAGTAATTAATGAAATAAATTTTCGATGAAACTTTAAGTAGAAAGAAGACAAATGATTTATAATCCATCGTAAATAGTTTTCTAGTTTCTTCATCATCTAGTTAAAAAGAACAGCTCATTTTCTTTTATTTTCGTTATTTTTATACATTCTTATTTTAAAGTATCCATTGAAATATTTTTTATAAATCTAATTAAAAAGCTGCTTTGCATAAAATAGGAAAGTGATTGGATTAAAATTGTTTAAAAGTAGTTACTTTTTAGCGAGGAAAATTGTGACAAGTAAAATAATACTAATAACTATCTTATTGAAAATATAAATAAGATATTTTTTTTATTATTTCCTTCTTTTCTTAAGTTGCATTAAAATGATCAATGCATTTTATTTAAAATTATGTATGTATATGGGTGCATTTGTGTGCCATGTTTTTTCAGAAATAAGAAAAAATTTTTAAAGAAAATCTACAGTTTGCATTCCTCTAAATTAAGAACAGAAACATTTAGCACTGCGCAAAGAGCATTTACATTAGTAGCAAGATTTAATAGATGACCATACTTATTTACTGATAACTGTAGATTCAACACTAAACAACATATTTTCAATTATTTTTTTTACCTAAGCTGGGAGAACTAAGGCTTAATGTAAGACTGAAGAAAAAACCTGCTTTTTTTTAAAGATTTTTTAATTGCTGTAAGGTATTAGGATAGAATGCTGGAGCACTATACATTTGGTTTTTAGAATACTGTTGATTTATTTTTCATTTTTATGTGGAACAATTGTCATCCATAGCGTTGAACTCAAATTACCGTGTGAATGTTTGGAAAATGTAATATATTCGGAATGGCGGGGTGAATAAATCTCGATTTTAAACTTTAGGGCAGAGATAGAAAATAAAATGATCAGAAAATGTTCTCTATGTTTAGGTAAACATACATTTATGAGCAAAGCCTTTTTTACATGTAGGTGAAAAGAGTAAATATAGATGCACAGGTTGGCTGTCACTAACTTGCAATTTGTTATGAGAATTTCAAAAACCAATATCATCCTGAAATCCCAAACAAATTGCAGAAAAGTGTGATACGGTACATTTGTCTCGTTAAACCAGCGTTTCTCCAAACTGTGGGGTGTGCCCCCCGTAGGGGGACGCGAGCATATTAAAAAGTCGAAAAAAGGCGATTATTTCAAAAAGTATTTTATTTACTGAAAGTAAACAAACCATATACATTATGTCATAATATAAAATAAAACCCTCATTTACACTGATGCAATATATAAATGTATCACTACTGTACAATGTGTATTTAATGATTAATTTAACAACACTAAGTTATGAGCAGCATTAATAATAACCAATGACCCCTTGTGCTTGCCATATATAAAATTATATACAAAAATCAACCCTCTCTTATCTTGATAATTTGCAACACTTATCTTGATAGTTAATTCTTTAACTACCATTTAAAAGTTACACGATTCACTCCCCAAAGTCACCAAAAAAAGAATAAATAAGCATATCTTTCGCAGTCACTCTCAGTGTCATTTTTTGCATTCAAAAGCCTATGGAATACATTTCAGGATAGCAATGCACAGAATAGATCGTACTTTGATAAGGCGTATATATACGTCCGGGCAATTAAGACCTTGGCTTAGCGAGGCGTTTATATTCGCTGGTGGCACTTATATGTTAAAGTCATATGGTAGTTTTAGCATAAAAGTTAAGTATTGTTGAATTAAATGCAATGCTATTGTTTGGAAGGTGGCGTGATGAAAATTATATTTGAATATTGGTGCGCAAACATTCAAACGTTGAGAAGCAATGCCATGATTATGATTGATTATGGTTAAATGACAACTGATTATGGTTAAATGTACTTGCAGCTATTGATCTAAAACACAATATATTCATTGAATAAAACTGTAATCATTTGTTTAACTTGCACATTTATTTATTTTCATGGTATGATTTTAATACGTTTGCTTAGTTGCATAACTAACTAATGAATCCAATCGCCTAAAATGATACGACCCTTTAGTATTCTCATTTCCCACAATCTGGTCCCCCATCTTTAGGACATATTTAGATGCTCTTCAAGGGGCAACGGCAGTTAACCCTTACTGTCAGACCATCTATGTCCTTAAAACAATATTGTTGGAGGAGTTAAACGACAACTGATACAGAATCCCGTAAGCAATCACATTTGCAAAAGGTACGCAATAACTTTTCAGAAACGGCTAGATTTGACGAGACTGCTGAAAACGGGGATCTATTATTTTGAACGGGATCGTCTACAAAAGCGCTTTTCAAACTGTGGGGTGCATCCCCTAGGTGGTAGTAATAACTCTAGAAGAGGGGGGCCTAGAGCATATTTAAAAGTCGAAAACAAAAGACTATTTCAAAAAATAAATAATTTTTTGAAAGTAAAAGAAATAAAATACATTCTGTCATAATGAAAAGAAAAATACATTTACACTGATAAATACACTTATAAATGTATCAGTACTGCACGATGAACTTTATAATTATCTTACCAATACTAAGTTAAGAAAAAGTTTAATAATTATCAGTGGCCGCAACAGTTGGTCATATGTAAAATTACATGCAAAACTTAACACTTATCTGGATCATTTGTGAATGGCTTATAATTAACCCCTTAATTGCAGGTAAAATGTTACGCGATTCACCCCGCTATGTCACCACTTTGTACGTATGCACACATATGTGGTGTATTTTGGGGGAGGAAGAAAGGGAAAATAAGTAAATCCTTCTCAAATAATGTTGTCATTTTATTGCATTCCAAAATCTTCGGAATAATTTTATAGATAGTATTGAACATATTTCGTAAAGACGTATGTATACGTCCATGGAAATTTACACACTGGCTGAACGGGACGTTTATATACGTCGGTGGCGAAAAGGTTAAAGTCGCATCGTAGTTTTAGCGTCAAAGTATTGTAATCGAATTCAATGCATCGTTCTGGAAGGGACGGGGGAGTGATGAGAATTTTAATTGAATAAAGTACCGAAAGTTTCATAAGCATTGTTCTGCAATGATTCCTTTCAATTTTCCCCAACATCTAGTATGAGTCGACAGCTAATGAGATATTGTTTACTTACTGATCTGTGAGGATCTTTGCGATTGAGAAAATAAGAGAAGTGGAATTTTGTTTCTATATGTACTCTCGTTTAAAAACAAGACAATTACGTCAAGTTATTAGCATTTAAGGGGACTTGGCACCCTTTGAGCAAACATCTTTATTTACGTATTTAAAATTATATTTTAAGATTTTATACAATGTTTCTATTCAAGAAAATGTTACCAGATGAAAATTTTCATATATTATTCACACAATTTTAAAAATTTAAATTTTTTTGAAGAAAATTGGGAAAATTTTAAGTTTCTACTCCTTTTGTAAACATTAATTTTTGACGTGAAATTTTTTTATAATATTCTTATGGATGTTCTTAATAACTTTAGGGATCGATTTTAGAATGCCTTCATTCGTTTTTGAGAAAAAAAAATAAAATGTTGATATACAGGCTAAAAATCAACGAAAAAGCCAACATGTCTTACATTTTATTTTTTTAAAAAAAGTATTCAGTTTATAGCAAAACGGATCCCTAATTTCATTACATGATTTATTTTTAACACGCAGGAAAAAATTGAAGTGATTGGTAAATAATTGTCGAAGGAGTAGCATTTTGAATGCACTAAGGTTTCGAAAAACACAAATGAGAAAAACCACTTTAAAGTTTATAATTCTGAAAAAAAAATTATTTATAAGCTTAATTAAACTTAAAATACCACTTTAAGATATTACTTATACGTTTTTCTTTAAAATAATTGCATTTTCATGTGTTTTCAACCCACACATTTTTATAAATGATCAACTTTTAGAGAGTACTAATTGCACAAGAAAAACTGAAGAAAAACTTTTAAAAATTTTTTTCTGTCACGACAGAAATTTTAGCTGTTTTTTTCTTATAACATTAAAAGTATTACATTTGTATGAAAAATATATCAGGAATAAGAACTGAAATTATAAAATGCCTTAATTTAAAAATTTTACATGCACACATTTCACAAGGAAGAAAAATTACATTATTGTATTGCCTCGGGAAATATTCTGTTTTTAATGCTACACATTCATTTTTACAGTTATTATTTCTATTTATAAAATATATTTTTTTTTATCATAACGCATTTTTTAGCTTTTTTTCTAAAAGGGTGTGTGGCTGAATTGCCTAATTTGTTTTCAAATGAAGTTTTATTCAACTTCTAACTTTCCGACATGCACAAGTGATATATCAATCGAAAGATAATAATGCAAAGAATAAGATTAAATGAAAATAAAAAAACGATAGGTTTGTGATTTTTAGGGTACCAAGTCCTCTTAAGAAATGTAACACAGACACGAGACGTTCATAAAACAGTTTTGAGGTGAAGAAATCTTTGCATTTAATACTTTTTGTATCAATCCAGTCTTTTAAGATATTTGTTTTAGTTGAAGTAGTAATCACCTCTAAAAAAATGCTGCAAATAATAATACTGTCAAACAATAAGAGAGGGTAACATACTCAGTCTGTCTCACTCTCAATATATATACATACATATTATATTAAGCAATGCACATACATGATTCCATTGAAATCTGTATTGTACTTCTAGAGTTATAAACAAAAACTGAAAATCATCTTTGTTTATATATTTATGTACATATATACATATATATATAAACTGGTGTTCAAAAATTAAGGACGAAGTCGAAAAATTAGTATATCAGCTGAACGAAGAGGCAGAGCGGACAGAAAGACCAATGAGGAGATTAAGTAAGGGGATGTACGGTAGCACATGCGCAGATATGCAGGTAGACGTAATGGGGGAGTGTCTGAGTAGTATAAAGCATGTTGTCGGTGTAAGATCAGTATTTCTGGCAAAGAGATTGCACGCCGTATAGCAGTTAAAATCACACCGAGTTGCTGCCTCAGCGAGAAATGGCGAATAATCAATCTGTTGGATGACATCTGGATGCTTTTACCCGAGGTCGAATCATTGGGAAGTTGGAGGAAGGCCGCAGTGTGACAAGTGTGGCTGCAGAATTTGGAATTGCTCACAGCATCGTTTCACGACTTTAGAGACAATTTCAAACTACAGGAACAGCTATCCGGGGGTTCAGTAGTGGTCGTCCACGAGGAACCACACCCGCAGATGACCGGTACATTGTCTTACAGGCCAGAAGAAACAGGCGGCAGACAGCTGGAGAAATCGCTAGACACACGACACAGGTGACTGGACGACCGATATCGCGTTTTACTGTGGCCAGAAGATTGCACGGTGGTGGTTCGTTTGCACGACGCCCTGTACGGTGTGTTGTACATTTAACGCCTGCCCATCGGAGAAGGCGTTCTCTGTGGTGCCGGGAATACCGGAATTGGAGAGACAATGAATGGGGACGAGTACTCTTTACAGATGAGAGCAGATTCAGTTTGAGTAGCAATTATCATCGCATACTCATCTGGAGAGAGGGGAAGCCGCAATCATCCCTCGAACATCATTGAAAGGGACAGGTATGGAGGTCGCGGTGTTCTCGTTTGGGGAGGCATCATGCTTGGTAGTCGTACAGACCTTCACATCTTCGACACAGGTTCAGTCAACAGGACCCGTTATTGTAACGAGATTCTTCTTCCATATGTGCGTCTTTTAAAGGCGCTATGGGTCTGCAGTTCCTTTTCATGGACGACAATGCACCATGTCATCACACAGTAGCTGCCGAACAGCTCTTAGAGAGTGAGGATATTGAGCGTATGGATTGGCCGGCGCGATCTCCGGATCTCAATCCCATCGAGCATGTATGGGATTTTCTATGCAGACCTTTGGCAGCTCGTACCTTACCACCAGTAACGATTCGGGAGCTTCGATTGGCACTGCAAGACGAATGGGCAGCAATGCCTCATCAACTCATTGACACCTCATTCTCAGCATGGGCAGACGCTGTGAAACCTGCCTATCAGTCAGGGGAGATCATATCCCCTACTAAAGACCGGATGTTTCTTGCTGGACACCCATCATAGGGTTGTTTCGGCCTTCAGTCGCATTGCGCTCCATGCTACTTTTTCAATCAAGCTTCATTTTATCCCTCTGATTTCTCTTTTAGTAAGTGTTGCTTACATATTATACATGTCCTTACGTATTGGGGATCTAACGGTATTAAATGTGTTGATTTGGAAAGCTTTTGTACAAAGTTATATTGAAAAAACCGTCTCGTCCTTAATTTTTGCACACCAGTGTATATAAACACCAATATGCATCTTGTTATATGCGCTTAATTTCTCGAAAATTCCGATCTCCACCATTTGTTCACTATTGAAAACAGATCTATTGCTATTTTTATAATTCATATAGAACTTTTCTTCCTTACATATTCCGCTGAAAGTAATCCCACTGCAAACAACAATAATAACATAAAAATAATTGAACAGAAATAGTAACATAACTCGACTCTACAATGAAGAAAGAAATCAAACACAGAAATTAATGTGTTTCTGTAATTTACTCAAAATTACAATGTGGTATGAGAGTTTTTTTTTATCTGAGTAGGAGAAGAAAAAGAAAGCAACCTCAAAGTAAAACGCCCTGTTTACAAATGCTCAAAGGGAATCTATCTCATAACTAAGAAATATCTCTGTCCACAATTTTAATTCATTTCTCATACTAAATTTATTTTTTTCTCTGCTTTTGTAGAATTTCTTTAGATTAAGTGTTCCGGAAATAATATACAGAGTTTGATTTAATGTTATTTTAAAAACAGAAAATTATTCAAATTACATGATTTCAGAGTATTAAAACAAAATAAAATCATAAATCAGATTTTTTCTGTAGTTTTTAGTTATGTATTTTTTGAAAAATTTGATACTTTGTTTTGCTGCACTAATGCTTTTTACAGTTATCCGATGAAGAGAGTCGTAAATTTCCACCTAATATATTTATTTTCACTAATAAACAAGAAGCTTGTTTAATAAATCTGAAATGTAATTAAAAAATTATTATTACACCTATTAATACTTTCGGAGTAGCTAACAATTATTTAGTTCAATTAAAAATAAGACAACTTATTTTATTTACTTTTCGCAAGTTTCAAATTAAAGTATGTCAATGCAAAAAAATTAAAGAAGATTTTGTTATTGAGATTATTTAAAGTAAATAATCTTGTTCTCCTCAGCATTTTCAAAACTACTACACAAATCTTATTCAATCGTTATTAAACCATAAGTAGTGAAACAGATAGTGCAATGCATGATTTATTTACGAAGTTGTTAGTAACAACATAGGAAGATTTAATTTTACAAATGAGGTTAATAGAGTTAATTGTTAGCAATTTTTAATATCATTTTTATTATTCTAAATTACAACAAATAGTTTTTATACAACCAATAGCAAACCGGTGCAAAATATTTTTTGGTAAATTGTTTCTTGCTTACGCAAATAGATTCGGTTATTTCTCCACACGAAATCATGCAACATATGTGTGCCCATGCGATAAAACAAGCCCTGAATTGACATTGCTTGGCTTTCAGACTTATTTATGGTCATAGCGAAAACCGAACGAATTGAGAATTGAAGCCTTTTGAATGTGTGTGTGTGTGGTATTGCAGATTCTAACGGTATCAGTGAAATAAATGGCTACAGGATGATTTCTCCTTTAACACTAGATTGCCTAAAGAAGTCATTTTGACTTTTTAATTTTCATTAGAAAAATAATTATGTATATAATGACAATTAGAATTTTTTAGACTATATTTGTTTTATATTGTGAAGTTTCTTTATTGTTAATATTTACTAACATCTTGTTATATGACTGTAAATAATATTCAAAAAAAATATGTTAAAAATTAATTTTAAGCAAATTTCTTTATACATTAGTTATTCTTTCATAATACAGTCATTTTGACTGTTTTGGGCAATATAGGTATATATTAAGTTTCAGTCCTTCTAGTGTTAAACTTTACAGACAAAATGGTTGTTTCAAGAAGATTCCCGTTAGTTCTTTTGATGACCAAACTTGTACCGTTACATAATCTAGGCCAGGAGTGGCGAACCTTTATAGAACAACGTGCCATTTTTTCTAAAAAAAGAATTTAATGAGCTATCGACGTGCCGTCAAATAGTTCTGACTTGTGATTATTGGGAAAATAATGAAACTAAATACTAACAACCCAAAACTCTTTATTTACTACGAAAAAAACACATTTTGTGCACTGTATAGTTGTAAATGTTTTAATTATACGTGTAATTCAAATTAAAGTAGTAACTTTAGTGTGCCTTCTGTTGTTGCAGATTGGATGACAAATAACTTATATTAGGAATGCAAGATGTATCTTTTGGTATAAAGAATACATGTGCTGAATTGGAGTCATCTGATAAATGGTTTCTAAGTAATTAAATATTTTGCTGTCGTTCACTTTTTCAGAGATGCTTTTTTATTTGTTTTAAAATGCCATTTTACAGACGTTGTTCTGCATACCACTGTTGGAGAGCGTAAAACACACAATGCTTTCTCGTCTTTACCATATTTCTGGATTCACCAAGTTCGAAATTATCTGAGTAGTCAAATTTTGCATCAAAAACAACTATAGTTCACGATGTAGCTAAGGGAAAACAGTAAGAAACCTGTGTGCTCCGAAACGTTCCATCACTGATCACTCGCGTTTGTTCGTAATACTTCATAGTTAACTTTGTTATTTTGAGATAAACAATTTTGATCACTGGCGTGCCCAAAACAGTGTGCTGCATGCCGTTGATGGCACGCGTGCCACTGGTTTGCCATCCCTGATCTAGATGTATTTCAGTTACGCAGCAAAATAACTAGCGAATCAATCTTTAAGCGGAGCTTGTGAGGAATCATTCCTAATATTTCTAGAGATTCAAAAAACTTTACAGTTTAGTATTCCTCAACAATAGCGTTGATTGCTTTAAAATGCATTGAATCAACTGGCAGCAATTCTGTACCTGGAAGTTTCTTTCGTCAACATCAACATTTTTTTAACCAAGTAAGAGGATTACAGAACCATTGATTACCTAGATAATTATACAGTATATCCGTGAAGACACTCTCAATCAGTTCATTTTCTGTCTGAACAACAAAACAGAAATTGTCTGGCAATTTTATACATTATTTATTTTAATGCAGTTCTACTTCACCGTTTCCAATGTCCAGAAGTTAGTTAGAAAATACTTGCACCGATTAGACATCTTGCAATTAAATTTACGTGTTTATGATCAATCGAAGTGTTTCAACGTTTTGCCATAAAAATGACTGTTTTAAACTTAAGTTAGTCTTGTGAGCAAAGTAGAGTGAGAAAGGATTTGCAATGTCTGTCAGAAATCGCCAGACAGTTATAGGACATAGCATTACTGAATATTTTCTCATTGTCATTTAAATCTTTCAAAGTTCTATAAAAAGCTTCGAGTGTGTGTTTATGGGCCATTTCAGATTACAACAGAACTCCTTTGCAATACCGCACAGTCATTCTACTCTTTATTTTAATATTACACATTGCGTCGGGTTTCTCATGAATGTCTAATGTCAGCTGGTATGCTGAATGTTCATTTGTTCCAATTTAACAGTGGCAGTAATGCCTTAAGGTTCCAATACATTTGTTAGGAAGGGTTTTGCCAGCTCATTTGTCGTTTTTCACTTTACCATGGTTGGAAAAATTACGTTTTCCGTCGCCAAATTTTGCCCCTCGTATTTAGAACTGAACAGTGCAACGTTAGTATTCAATCAATCATTCAATCAATCAATCAAACCAATACAATTTGCTGTTGGTCGTATTTTCGCAAGGCTGCACCTGCAAGTTTAGTAGCTATAGGGAATAAAAATAGGGACTTGGGACTCAAAAACAAAGCAATTTGACCTCATTCCAGCAATATATCAAAAATTTAAGGTAATTTCTGAAATCTGAATCCAGATTATCGTTCCCCATCACAAGATGCATCTTGTGCCCAATTTTGGTGCCCTTGCTCCTGCAAGCTTCGTCCTTGAAGGGATGGGCAGTATTATCATTCACCTTTATCCGGCAAAGTTACTGGAGTTTCTAAATTCCGATTTCAGAATCTTGTTCCTCACCAAGAGTACATACTCTAAGAATTTTAAGGTAAGCCCCTGAAACGGTTTGTTTAAAATACTATCGACTGGCATTATTTAATACGGGAATTTCTCGAATAGGATTAGATATTCAGATCGGTCGTCTCAAAATACGTCATGGATCCACTTTTTGAGTCTGAGTTAGCAAGTTGAAAAGAAACCGCTGTCCGCGCATATTACTGTCGTCGAGCATATTTTTATAGAAAAAAAAGAACACCTAAAATAGAATTTCAGACTCTCCTTCTCCACTCCAAAACACACACGAGATTGAATTTCTGTGCCCTAGCGTAAGTGGGAAATAATTGGGCGTGAATTAGTAAGTGGGACTCGATCGCGGGCCATTTTACCTACTTTCGGCAATATTCTGCAAAATCATGAGAGTTTCTGAAAGCTGATTTCAGATTCTCGTTTCCCACCCCTATACGCAACCGGGGGTTACTTTGGTTCCCAAGAGCCTGCAACTTCAGTCGCTGGAAAGCGGCATTAGGTTTGTCCATCATTATACGGCAATGTTTCAGCAATTTCTAATATCCTATTTCAGATTCTCGTTCAGCACCCCAAAAATGACCACAAATGTAACTTTTCCGATCCACGACTTTTGGTGAAAGTTGCTGTAACGGTATGCGTAATAGAAAGTCGTCCAGAAGCGTCCGGCAAAGTTACAACAATTTTTCATATCGGATATCAAATTCAAATTGTCCGTCTCAAAATACGCTAATACTCAATTATTCATTCGCCAAGGCCTTTAAGGTAAGCCCCTTTCAGGGTGTTTCTGAAATACAGTCATCAGGCATTATCCGGCACAGTTGTGACAATTTCACTTATCGAATATCAGATTCAAATTGCCCATCTCAAAATATGCAGCGGATTAAGTTTTCGCGCTCCAAGGCTTTTACGATAAGCCCCTGCCAGGGTTTGTCTGAAACCGGTCGACCGCCATTACCTGGAAAAGTTTCGACAATTTCTTATATCGGATATGAGATTCAGATTGCCGTTTCCAAATATGCCAGGGACCAAGTTTTCACGTTCTATGGCTTTTAAGGTAAATCCTTACCAGGAAGTGTCTAAAATACGGTCATTCGACATTGTTGACAAAATGAAGTATTTGGGGATTCAATTCGAATTTAGATTCCACGTTACCAAATACACCTGGCACTGACATTAAATGCATCTTGGTCCACAAAACAAAATTCCGTAGTGCAACACGCATTTTGACATTTTTGCAAAGAATTTTCCGTTTCCCGGATTCTGCGCATTTCCGGCAGTAAAAAAATAATAAGTTCAAAAATTGAGCTTAAAAATGTCCTATATTTTAAGTTGGACGAGATGACACGCAATATGCAAAATCATATCAGAATCGATTGATTAGTTTCGACATTCCATCGCAAATGTAAACACTGTGACACGCTTATTTTTATATATAAAGAAAAAATCAAGTTTTAATAGTAAAGAATTGAAAAATAATGCATTTTATAAAGAATATTTTTAATAATTAAAATAACAGCTTAACATTTTTTATTTGCTCTTAAGGCACCCGACTAAGTTCGAAGTCGTAGACCAATTTTTCAAAATTTTATCAAATAAATTTTATTATTTTAAAAGAACATAAATACTAGCCTAAAGAGTTATAAATATGAAATAAATACCATGCATCACCTCTGTTTCTGAAAAAAAAAATATTTTAATAAAAAATCTTTAAAAAATTTCAATTTCAGGAAAAACAGCGTAAAAAAATATATATTGGACATAATGTAATTTTAATTGCATTGATACATTTATTTATCACCTGAAGTGTCGCAAACCGCAGGTTAAAAATATTTTCAAAAATAAATATTTAATAAGCATTCGAACTTCACGTTACATGATTTTCGTCAAAATTACTCTTTATTCTATGCTAAAAGGACATATAAAATGTTATCAGTGTAAGTATCTTAAAAAATATTTTAATACACTATTACAGGGCTTATAACATAAGTGTTGCAAATTTCATTAAATTTTATATAATTGTTCTGGTCGATATCCCAGTTTCGTGCAAAAATTATCGTGAAAATTTCATTTTTCAAAAAACACATTTAAAAAATATACTTATAAGTTACATAAAGTAAATATTAAAAAAACAATTCCAGCAAAATTCAAAAAGTTTTAAGGTAATTCCTTCTTCTTCCCCTCAATTTTTATGTTTCTTTTTTTTTTTTTTCTGCAAGTTTTCTTCTGCAGGTTTTTGCTTTTGGCAGTGAGTGACGTTTTGAGTCTGCAATACGCTCATTATCGAAGATTTTTGTCCCCGTATAGTATAATACCCCGAAACAATACCCATTTCATTTAATATGGATATTAATCCTGAAAACCATTATTAAACTGCACAACAGCAATATATGCTCCTAAACGCAATGTTTGATGCTCAACGAAAACTTCTTTTGGTAATATCTGCCACAAAACTGCATTAAAACTTTCGTTCGGATTCTGAGTTTTTCCGTGTAAACATTTTTTTAAAAGATTTCTGTCACACAAATCCATATAAACAGGCTTTATCGTGTTAACAATATTTTGTGGCAGACCCAAAGATTTATCCTGGTACACAATATTTGGAAGCTTTTAGCCCGTTGAATTTACACCAACTTTCATCTCCGACAGGGCGGGTCCATGTTTTGGCTGATGTTTTGATGAGCAACAATGAAAAAAGGCAGCAATAACAGAAAGACTGCATTTTTCCAAATTCCCAATATTGCTTCGAATAGCAATCCATGGGGTAATTTTTGTAACTTATTAATTAAACCTTCAGTTAATTTACCTTTCCCCAGTCCTTTATTTCTGCTTTTCAATTTCTAAAGCCTTGTTCCAACTCTTTTGAATATGACCCCTATACATTCTAGCTTCGTAACAGAATCTTTCCCGTAAATGTCCTTCACGGCAAAAGCTTTGGAATCCCCATCCTCTAATCAGTCAGTTATCGTAACAATTCTATGATCTTCCGTCCTCTCAAAAATACGATAAGCCCCAACCGGTTCCATGCTGGAGGAAGATCCTTTATGATGATTTAAATTTTCATTTGTTTCGTCTTTTGAATTACATTTTCTACGAAAACTGAGATAAAGTTTCAAAGTCAATAATTTTCCCAGTATCAACAGATATTGCACTAACACAACCATTTAGCGAAGAAAAACCACGACGCTGCCAGGTACCATCCACCGAAACACCACAATTTACAATACCATGTATAGGTTTAAATTGCCTAATATGCCTTTGCTGCGTCATTCATTATTTTTTTCAATGGTAAATAGCAGCACTGAGGAGTTTTCATTGACATTGTCGGAATGCAAGCTTTGAGAAAGAAAGGTAGATTCAAAACAGCACAAAGTTTTCTTCCTGCTGAAACACCTCTACCAATCAATCTTAATCCCATAAACAAAACGAGAATTAAGTTCATTCATTTTGTCTAACTTTTTAGAAGTACAAAAATGAGATATAAAATGTCACAATTTTTGCAGTGCAATGAAAAGTTTGAAGATAATCAAATCGATTGAATCTTTTACAAGATAAAGGCTTCCTGCTGTACACATTTTTGTTGGGCAAGTAACAATAAGGAAAAAATACCAATTAAAATTTCCAGATCAATCAATTCTGTTTCCAGTTAAACGTTCTGAAATGTTACTTACCTCATTACTTAGAAAATTGCATTGCTGCAAATTCAGTGAACTGGCAGTCATAATTTCTTCATTAGAGTAAAAGCAGTTTCAGTGCTTGTATTTTTGGTTTCCGTGAAACTTTCTTTTACGGGACGATATGAGGACATTTACCCATGATTTCAGGTAAAATAAATTAAAGATTAAATTAAAATAATTTAAATTCAAAAATAAAGCAAAATAGAAAAAAAGAATTAAAATAGGCGTGGTAAATCTAACGTCGAATGTAAAAAAAACAAAACGAAATAGCGATAGTCTTAAAATGCCGTTGCCAATCGTTTGCAACAAAATTATTTGAAATAATTATTAGCAAACTGTGGCTTGAAATTACCAGATAATTAAAATTTGGTTTTTGAAACTTCATTTTAGGGAAATAATAATTAAACACTGCATATGTAGCTCACTTCCGGTCCAGATTACATTACTTCCGGTTTCGTTTTCAACTACTATGACTTATTTAAATTGCTATAATTAGAGTTCTAATTTACGTAAAATTAAAATAAAAAGACTGTTTTGGAATCTTAAAGGCTGGGGCTTGATTTACAATCATAAAAAAAAAATTCGACCTTTTTGTCAAAAACACTTTTTCAACCTAGTAGGATTTGTTTAATTAAGAAATACAAATCATAATCTTAAGAAAATTTCAGATTTAAAATTAATGAGACATTTAGTCTTTTGTTTTCATGTAGTTATAAGTAAAAGAGAAATAAGGCACACATTATAAATTAATTCAGTCATATTGCACATTCCATTGCTTAAATTTGTTTTATATAAATAATACAACATACTAAATAATACAGATTTAAAAAACTTCTATTATAATAGTTTATTTTAAGAAAAATATATATGTTATTTTTTTTCAATTCATATATTTATTTTATTTTATTTTCACTTAATTATTTCTTTAAGTAGGCAAAATATTTTCATACATTGACCAGTGGGAGCACTAATTTTTCCAATAAAATTTCAGTTTATCTCTATCTGCTTAAAGTACTCAATAGTTTTAATGTCTTGATTTGAAATTTCAAGGCATTACAAGAATATTTTAAGATACTTTAAAAGTAATATAAATGCTGTCTCTATATATAGGAAGAGGGAGAGACAACAGGAATTGGTGACGTGAACTTTTAGGATGAATTGGGAGCAACACGACAATTTTTACAAAATAACTACAAAAAATTTATGTCACCAATTCTTGGATAAACATTCTTTTCAATTACATTTTTGTGAAAGAATTTGTTTGCAAACTGAACATTCTTTTTAAAAATTTCATTTTCCTGTCTTGTTTGATCTTTTGATCATGTGTATACATCACGGTGCATCTTTATATTTCTACCGCTCTTGTAAAAGAAGTGAATAACGTGATTCAATTCCCTGTAGGATAATTTTATCGATTTATGTAATATATATAAACATTAAAAAATATGGATTTTGTATTCAATTTGAAAAGAAACTATTCATTTTATGTTTCCATTACACTTAGGAGATTTGCTAGATAAGAATTATTCAATTCACAAAATTAGCAACATTGTAACGAACGGCAAACTACGAGGATTTTGAAATAGTTCTACTCGTAGAATTATTAATACTGGTTTTCATATTTTAATTCAAATTAATTATAGTAATCTTTAATATAATATTTAAATAACGATAAAAATAACTTTAATCTAATTTTTAAAAAGACATTTCTTAAAAAAAGTATTTTTTTCGATTTTTTTTCGTGTTATTTACCCATTTACATCTACTTGTAACTAGGATCCATTTTTTTAAACTTAATACCTTAAGTTTATGGCATGATTTATGCATGCATTGCAGTTCATGGCTCTGTTTTCAAAACATTAACACTTAAAATAAAGTAAGAATGAGACTGTTTCAGCTTAATCTCAAATTATATAACTACGTAACTCAAATCAAACTATTTCTTTTATTTTCTTTTATTTATTTATTGTAAATATATCCTTAAAATACACACAATTTAAATATTTTCTTTTTTTTAAATATTTCTATTATACTGCATTTTTATTTATCAAGATTACCTACGAAAAAAAATGCGGCAGCTGTTGACATAGAAACAGAACCTCCCAAATCATGATTATGTTATATAGTTTATATACAAGAATGCCAAACCCCCTCATGGTGTTATGACAGCACCGGCCGTATATCTTAACACATGCCTTAGCGCAATTCGGAAGGATGCGCACGAAAACCGAAGAACGGAAACGAAGAGAGACAGACCGACATTCCGATAAAGAAACTTTAGCCACTTAGCAAAGACACGCGTTTAATTATTTCACTTAAAATAGTATGTGTGTGATTGTGTAGTTCCCTTTTACTTATTACTATTAGAATAAGCAATTTTGTTTGTTAGCTCTTAATCATTACTAGTTAACGAACGTACATCAACACAACAATCGGGAGTTCATTATGAAACCTGTTACTAACTAAATACACACACACACACACATATATATATATATATATATATATATATATATATATATATATGAGTGTGTCCGTTATTTAAATACTTCAAAAAAGGAGACTTCGTAAGTTAATTACTTTAATATAGAAAAAAGTACATCACAGGATGGACACACAGGCAAAAAAAAGAGAATAAGGCTATCTGCCTTTACATAATTAGATTTAAAACATCACGCGTGTTGGAGGTTTTTCACCTCGCTCTTATGGCGGCTGAAAGAGAACTGTCTCGCTGTCTCGGCTGACGGCCTCAAATTAATTCATTCATGGCTTCGAAAGTGGTCTGCGAGTAGCTGAATCACGACTCCCGGATGTCGGTAAGGTTTCAACTGACATCAACACGGGCATCCTGATCACCACGCCGTCCGCGGCGCTCGGGAAACAAGTGAACTGAAATAATAAAAAAACAACAGAAAAATAAAAATACCAAATAACAAATAGATTTGGTGATGGTAGCTGCTCAATTAGTACAACACTTCTTCATTTTATCATTTGAAGTCGAGGTTACATTTGGACCTTCATGTTGTCCAATTTTCTTTACTTCATAACATTCCATGATTTGAAAATGTGATAAATTGATTATATATGTATCAATTCAAGTTTAAAATATAAAATGTTAAGCTCATAATCATCAAAAATTTAAATACAAAGTAGTACCATGCAATATCAATATTATATAGTTTAGTCAACACAAGTGTTATATTTGAAAAAGATACTCAGTTCTATTTCACACACCATGTAATTAAGTTAAGCATTTCGTTTCAAAAATATCAAATTCTTATCTTCAAAATATAATATTCTATTCTAGAAATATTAATTCAAATCTTTCAACTTTCGTTTAAACCAAAATTTTAAATATTCTTCAAAATAAATCACAACTTCAAATACAAAACTAATTTAAATAATCAAAATACGAATGTTATATTATCATCAAATATACTTTAAAAAACATAAGCAAAATTTCGATTTCAATTAAAATTCCTGATTATCTTCAAAAATTGCTGTCCACAACAAAAGTTATAGCTTCAAGTTTCAAATATTTTATTATCTTCAAAAGTTACTTCAAAAATAACCAATATTAGCATCAAAATTGTCATTTCAAAAGAATACTTCAAAATGCTTCAATTTATTTTTTCATCAAATGTTGGCATGATACAATAGGAGAATCAATTAAAATGATGCATCAAATTTCATCAAATAGCAAAAAATATATTCAAACCATCAAAAGAATAAATTATCGTTATAAAAACATCACAAGAAACAAACAGTTTCGTTTTCTGCGTTATTCATCACAAAGAAATTTTGTATCATCAAATAAATTTCTTTTTCAAATTAGAAGAAAATTTTCCAATTTTCTAATGGGTATATCATACTTTTTGTTTAAGCAATCTTAATTTCATTTTTTGAACATCGAAAGTGCTACTTACAGCTTTGCTTAGTTTCTAAAGTAACGGATTCCACTTAAAAAGCGAAAGTCATCTCATTATTAACGGCTTTGGAAACTCGTAATCCAGGAACTGACGGCAGAATAATGTGGTCTAGGGGGTTTCGCTTTAATTAAAAAATTAACCGATTCAGGGCAGTACCACAAAAGGTAAAACTGACCGAGCCCTCATGTGAGTGTGTCCGTTATTTAAATACTTCAAAAAAAGGAGACTTCGTAAGTTAATTACTTTAATGTAGAAAAAAGAACATCACAGCACGGACACACAGGTAAAAAATAGAATAAGTATGTCTGCCTTTAAATATTTAGATTTAAAACATCAAGCGTGTTAGAGGTTTTTCACCTCGCTCTCATGGCGGCGGAAAGAGAACTGTTTTGCAGTCTCGGCTGATGGCCTCAAATCACTTCAGTCCATTAATGGCTTCGAAAGTGGTCTGCGAGTAGCTGAATCACGGCTCCCGGATGTCGGTAAGGTTTGAACTGGCATCCATATATATATATTTATTTAAATATATAAAATCAATCACAATAATCAATTGAAAAATTGAAATATATATATATATATATATATATATATATATATATATATATATATATTTCAATTTATATATATATATATATATATATATATTTTCAATATATATATATATATATATATATATATATATATATATATTTCAATTTATATATATATATATATATATATATATATATATATATATATTTCAATTTATATATATATATATATATGACATGTTTTGAGCCAGAATCAGACTTAAGTTTTAAAAAAGGACGTTTATTTGATAAATCTGTATAAGTTTTGACGCTGAGAGAAAAAGAAATGCCAAAGTGAAATCTAAGTGTTTTACCACTTAAACTCAGATGTGAAAAATACGTCTGATTTTATTAGTGTACTTGAGAGTTAATGCTGACATATAGGGTTGTTAAATATAATGATCAGGAATCAGAAATGTTTTGTGGTTATGCCGTATGTTTCGGATAAATAATTGGGTGATTAGTTTAATACTTGTATATGTAATGAAAAATAAAAGTTAAATATTATACAGGGAATTTAATTTTAAATTTATTATAATTACATATATATATTATTTTATATGCATATTATATAACTCTTACTTGTCGATGAATATATATACCAGTGTGCACATACTAGTAACATTGTGGTAAATTACAAATCCTAAAACTCTAATATACCTTAATATCATTTGAATTTTACATAATAATGGTTAGTATTATTTTCAGGCGGAGTGCACATTAACCCATAGAATTATGTAAGTATTAAGGAAATTTAAAAAAGTAAACAATTATCTATTGTTTGAATATTCTTTCAATTACCTGAATCTACAAACGCACTACAATTAATTAGTTTTATTTTTTAGCATAATATTTTGCCAAAATTCCCATACACTCGCAATAGTTTAAAATAAGTTTAATTATATGCATTGAAACTGAAATCCTCGAATTCCGTTTATTTTTTTTAATTAATAATATAGGGGTGTTTATATTTAAAGATAAAATATGTTACATGTTTATAACTATTTTAAGGAGTGTGTTCAATTTATTTATTTCTTCTATAATCAAAATTAAAACACACATTGATACAATCTACAACTTTAATCTAGACTTCGAATCAAAACAGTTATACAGTCACTCAAAGTACGGTACAAAATATGCATAAAACTGCGAAAGGAAAAGTTCCGAAATTCGATTAATATTAATTCCTTACCCTCCTCCGATTCTGAAGTACGAACTTCAACAATTAACTTCATGTCCTTAAATTAATTTGTCTTACTCATTTCTGAACGCACCCTGTTCTTCAGTAATAGGGCGAGACTCTAGAAAGCAGCTTTCTTGAAAGAATATCAGTAATGGTTATCATTTTATGCATGTTCTACAAAGTTCATCAAGTCCCTGCCCTACACATAAAATTACGTTAATTCCCTATGCCTTCTATTTCTTTAAATATACAGTACTTTTCCTTTAATCTGGTTTGGAACAGGAACGATCGTTATCGCAAATAGTTTTGATTATTAAATCAATCATTTTATTTAGAACACAAGGAAAGATAAGACATAAAATGATTTACATGCTTCACGTCGAGTATTTAATTTTAACTCTTAGTATAAAAAGAAGATAATAATAATGTGTATTTAATGAAAATTTTCATTGCTTAACGCAAATGCAATTTCATATAAATAATCCACAATACTCAACAATGGAATTATTTTCTTGAGTTCTTTTGTTTATTTAAAAATTTTCATGCCTATTTCTAATGTTTAACAAGAGATTTATACTTTTTGAGAGCAAAGTATATAAACTAATAGTCGGTTAATAATGAAAGTTTCTGATTAATAATTAGGAATTCTTCGGTGATGGAAATGAAATTGTTTTTAAGATCATTTAAAGGTTTTGGATGTCTCTGAAATAATCTAATTATAAACAAACATTTGATATGCTTTATTGTTTGAATTTCTTTGTAATTATTACCCTTCAAAAGGTTTGAATTTATTAGCAATGCCTGTCTCCAACATTCAGAAGAAAATGAATTGAATTTTTAAAAATAAATTAAGAAACATGCTTTAAAAATTAGGCATTTTAATAAATCATTTTATAGAACAAATTAAATTGTTTTCATGAAAATCTCTCGTATAATGAAGCAGAAAATTCTTATCGGACAGTTTTATTCAATAATCATACTCATTTTAATATACATTATTTATTGACACTTAATTTTAACATTACATGTATACACTATAAACTATAACAGTTTATGATCTGATGTATAAATCAGACTCTATGAGTGTAACTATATACAATAAGGACGAATAGAGAACAAATCTAGGATCTAACTTCCAATATTTAACGTGCATAATATCTTGTTCAATTATTATATCTCAATTTTTATCTTGTTGATAATATCTAATAAAATTATCTGGAAACCTTATAAATGGCGTTTTCAGTTTATTTACAAGAAAAAAGCATTAAATATCATCAACCCAAACAAATAAAATTATACTGCAAAAAAAATAAAGAAAATCCTCTCCTAAATCACAGATTAAATAGCTAAAAAAAGGTCAAATTATGCAGAATTTACGAAATTTCCTCTCACTTTATTTATCTCATTAGGTGTATGACATAAAAACTTAAATTTTTAAACACCGTCACAAGCAATAAATAGTAAACAAACAAGTAAGTGGGTTATTTGTTCTTTCAAATTAATTAAATCTATAAGAAAAAAAAACCCAGCTATGTGACATAGGAACTAGAATGCAAAAACAGGAGACTGCATTATATTTGTAGGTTGTCAACAAAACCTTTCACTGTATTTTTGAGAAATTGCATATGGTACAGATCCTGATTAAATGAAATATCTTAAGAATTTTAAAAAATTTTAGATCTTAAATCTATACAATCAGTTTTCTGAATTTACATGAAACAAATTAGATTACTTAAATAATGCAACTTATAAAAAGAAGTTTTGGATAAAAAAACAAATACACATGAAAAAGGGCAATGCAACTAGTTTCTGTAAAATATCTCGATACACTTTTTTTGTCCTAAAAGTACAATAAACCTATGTATAACATTTGCTTATCATAACTGTAAAATTACATATTAAATACTAACGCTTATTACATTTAATTTTTAAACACCCTAATTTTCCTTAGATTAATTTTTATTTTTATCAATAAATCTTTACATTGCATATACTACAGCAAAATAAAATTAACAAAGGGTTTTCTCTCTCTCTCTCTCTCTTCTTTTTTTTATTTTCATACTAATTACAAAATTCCTACAACCTGTTCCTCTAAAATATACGTAGCATTATCTTCTGTTTTAAGGGTAATATTTGCTTTTTTTACACTGAACATACCAACATTAATGCATACCCCTCTCTACCAATTATTGTATGCATAGTGTTAAATATACTTCAGTTCTTCAAAACTTAAACTTATTTTGATTAATTTATTGTCATGTTATTTCATCATCACTGATATTATGCATCCAAGGTATCATTTTTACATAATTATATTTATACTGAAAAAAATTGAAAATGAAACAACGTTAAAAAAAACAGATTCAGAATTCTTGCTCTAAAGTTTGATGTTTCAAAATATATTAACTTCAAATAAAAAATTATTTTCTTCAAAGTTTGTCTAAGAAATACTAAATCAGTACTCATATAATTCCACAATTTGGAACATTCGTATTAAACTGCCAACTAATTTTGCCAAGCAAAGAGACATCCGAATTTTAAAAAAAAATATATATCACTAGAGTTACTGTGTTCAAAAATGATCATGAACAGTTTCCACTATTGGTTATATATCCTTGCATTTGGCGGTTTTATGATTTGAAGAAATTAGTCGATATTATAATTTACAAGTGCTCCAAATTTGCCGTTTCAACACACGTCACACAAAAATATCAGTGATTTTGGACAATTAAGCCATTACAAATAATTTTGAATTTTTTTTTCTAAAATTATCTTTTTTTTACTGAATTTTACATTAATGTAGATTATCACTAACAGCAATTGGTCAAGTTATTCATTCAAGAGTAAATAGATAATTGAAAAAGGATATATTAAAAATTTCGAATATTTCTATTGCTTTTAGAAAGTAAATATTCTACAGAATCAAATGTTTATATGTAAAATCATATTTGGTTTTATGATCTTAATTACTGATAAATATCATAGAACTGATGTATGGACTGATTGATTGACTGAATATTGACGTCGCACTGTTCAGCTACACGAGGGCTTTCAGAACTGATCTAAGAACACTTCTTGGGTCAATATTTGTAAATAACTCAATACAAAAAATTTATTTAGGACACATTTATAAGCAGGATAGTATCAATACAGATGAACCTTTTAGACCTTAATACTTATGTAAAAATTAAAATCCAGAGTATTTTTATGCTAAATACATTTCAGCTGGGATTGCATAGATTTCTTCAATACACTGTGTTATACTCAATAATATGTGTATAGTCTATATGTAAAACTTATCATCAAAACTAATGAATTTTACTTTTTGATAACCCTTGTGCAACTACGAATTAATGTTATCCATAATAAAAACAATTGTACATCTGTGTGACAAATTTATACCAGTAAAATTCAGTAAAACAGATGTTGTGTTAAGATATCTCTATACTATATAATAAAAAGATACACCACACGAATATTTTATAATTTTTATTTTTTTGTGTAAAAGATTTATGGATTCAAAAATGACTTATTATTTTGACTATGCAGGATAGAACATGACTTTTATATTCAATATATACGCACAAATTTATCTTCTGTAACATACACAATTTATTTAAAACATTTTAATGCCTTAATTTTTCACCACATTCAGAATGAAATTCGCGATAAATAATATATTTTTACTAAAATGGTGCAGCGAATAAAGACTTTAAAAATGTTGCATAATTTTTTCAAATATAATTTTACAAAAGGTAAATGGTAATTTGCATTTCTCATGTTAGAAAGTGGTATTTAATTTATCATCAGGTATAAACATTAATGAACCTGTAGTAAATTAAGATATTTTTTTCATTTCTGTAGTGAATGCTTTTCGAAATTTTTGTTTACAAAAAGAATGTAAAATTATATAGTATAATACATTATATATATATATATATATATATATATGTAGACAAAAACGTGTTTTAATATATGACATGTAGGGTACATATCAGACTCTTGTGTTTTTATTTTAGATAATTTAATACAGAAATATCTCTATTAACTACTCTGAAGATGTGTAAAATAATTAAAAAAATTAAGTTAACTAAATATATTTTATATTTTTATGTATATGTTCTCTATACAATTTCATTTAAAATAAACAAAAAGTATTTAAATTCCTGTATATATCTATTCAAACTCCTTTTAGCGGAAGTTTCTTTTGTGAATAACTAAAATAGTAGGAATGAAGCTGGCAATGATTTCTAAATGTTTGGTATTGAAAACAAGCTTATTCAAAGTGGTCAGAGTATAATAAGTGAAGAGATGGCTTAAAATCCTTACGCTTCATCACCTTACCCATGTTTACTAAACACTCGAATTTTTTTACCGAGATATTAAAAATTATTTTTTTCCTATACAATCATCTTATCTTTTACTGTAATCGATTAATTATATATAGTAAAAAGAGAAATTTTAGTGGATATAATGTGAAAGATTAATAGCAATATAGTAAACAAAGAAGTGTTAGGTTAGAGTTAAGCAAGAAACAAACCAAAACATAATCACGTGCCATCCTCATCACGTGATCGTGACGTCACATGAAAAAATCTTATTGGTTCATCTGTTTAAAAAGAAAAGAGCACCGGAAAAAAGATTATTTTTTTCAAGACCTCCTCCTCCATTTACATGTTATAGAAATAAAAAGGAAGAGTGCAACTGGTTAAAACAAACAAATAGAAAAAAAGAGAAAAAAAGGTGGAAAGAGAAATAATTGAATTTTATTGAGAATATCATGTTTGGTAAAGGAAGGAGAAAAATAAATTAACCTTAAAATACTCTAATAATACTCAAAATGTAGACTAAGGGTTAAACCAAGAAACTACAATATATTATATGAGAAAAAAGTAATAAGGATTAATGATTGAGAAGGAAAAAAAAATCAATTCCCACGTAAGGAATTTGATCCCGGATTGAATAGGAAATTTTAATACATGATTTTAGTTTAGAGTGGATGGAAAGATTTCTAACGATAGATTGGGACAAGGGTTTTTTAGCATTTTGAGACGGAGAGACTAAATGGAAATCCTTAGTTAGAGGACATGCGAACACATAATGTTCAGAGTTCACAACAGATCCACAAAGACAATTGAGAGTAATTTTTAACTTTAAGCGATGCAAATAAGAAAAAATGTCCCATGGTTTAAGAATTGTGTAACGTAACTGGAAAAGGGATTAATATTTAAACTGGGTTTGGGAAAGAAGGATTTGACTCGTAAGCCAGTATTAGAGCATGTGACCACCAACTCTCCCAATCCTCAATTAATTTATTTTGATGGCATAAGAGCGAGGGGCCAGGACACTCACCTCTACACCATTAGTAGTTGCGACTTTAACAAAATGATCTGCAACATCATTAAAAAATTATTATTATGAGACTTAACCCATAAAAGTTGATGTACATATAGAGAGTTTATTATTCATTAAATTAAGATAGGAAGATTTATTCTTAGGACTTTTAAAGAAAAGAATGGATGATAAACTATCAGTATACATATTACTTTTAACATTTTTAGCAATAGCACAAGAAACGGAGAATCTGATTGCAGATACTTCCGCTTGGAAAACATTATTGTAGGACTTTAATTCAAAAGAATAGGTCCCATAAAGGGAGCCTCGATAAAAACGTACACCAGTAACCCGATCTTAGTCCCAATTTTGGATCCGTCGGTGTACACCTCCCCCTCATTAGGTCCCAGCAATTAATTAAAATTAATAATTCTATTAAGAGCTTTTACAGAGTGGAGAGGAATAAAATTTGCAGTAGAGTGACAGTTAATAAAATTATTAAATTCAGGGTTTCGAAGTTTCCAGATTTCGTATTTCAGAAAAGCATTTTTAACAGAAAGGTGAATTGGAAAATTACCAGATATGATTTTTAACGCGTTTGTGGGTGAGGTCCTAAAGCCCTTCGTGATATTTAAAAGATAAACTCTTTGAATAGCGTTAAGCTCTTGGAAACGACGAGATGTGAGCGAACCACCCCAAATCCCCGCGCCGTAGATAATGATGGGTTCAATTGCAGTAAAGTACCACAATTTAAAATTTTTAAAGTTAGAATTGGAAAACAAATTCTATTAAACTGAAGAGAAAATTGATAAAATCTCTCTTTTAAAAAATTAATACGAGGGAACCAAGGGAGTCGGTTGTCAATAATAAGCTCAAAATATTTAAGAGTCGACTACTCATATATAAACGTTAATGATTTTAAAGACAGTTGTGTTGCGAAACACAGTACCACCACGGGCTGTACACCTGAATGTGATTGAGTAAGTGTTTTCAGGAAAAGTAGCATGCTTAAGATTTTTGAATTAATTAGAGATTTAATCAAGAATTGGATTGGTTTCAATTTCCAAAGTCCTTCGGGCCTTACCCATGATGACAACAGTAAGGTCGTCGGCAAAGGCTTGAATAAAAAAAATATCCGAATTAAGGCCTAAGACTGGATTGAAATAAATGTTACACAAGGTAGGGGAAGAACGAAACCCTGAGGACAGCCTTGTTTAATTGGATGTTTTACTGAAAAAATAGGATTACAAAAAAACAACAAACCGATTAACCAGGTAGGAAAAAATAATTTTTTAAAAATAAAGCGGTATATTATAATTGAGGAAAACTTGAAATTATATCGGTCAATTTATATTGTCAAACACAATTTTAATGTCAATTAGGATTAAAGATGTGTGACCAGGGACCCGGTTAGTTTTAATATTAGTAATTAAATTGTTAATGCCATCCTCACAACTGCAGTTTTCTCTAAAGCCAAATTGATTTTGAGAATAATGTTATGGTTAGTTAACCAAGTCTGAAACCTAATAGCAAAAACACGTTCAATAATTTTCCCGAGGGTAGGTAACAAACAAATCGGCCTAGAAGAATTGAATGAGGTTGGATTGTTACCAGGTTTTAATCAAAACTTTAATTTGGAATTTTTAAGATATTAGGAAATAAGAAAACTGAATGCACAAAAATCAATAATTTTCATAATTGCATGCATATAATTAGAATAAATCACTTTCCAAATATTATAATCTATATAATCGAGCCCAGGGAACCTTACCAGCCTTTAAATTTCGAAAAACAATCTTCACCTCCTGAGGGATGATATCTTTAGGTGGTAAACAATTATCAAAGTCAAAGGCAAAAAGGGGGAGAAGAGGGAAAAAGAGTACATATAAATTTTTCAATTTTCTGTTTTGGAGTTGCATTAGTCTGGGAGAGAAATCTCTATAGCAGTGGTTCTCAAACTTTCACTACTGGCGCCCCCCTTTTCAATCACAATTTTATCGCCCCCCCCTTATACATTAATAATGTACTGAATGCTATAATAATGCACTTTGACGCTAAAGCTACAATACGATCATAATTATAAACCGTACAAATTAACAAGATAAGTATTTAATTTTGTATATCTTAATTTTAAGCAATATATATATATTTTTTTTTTTGGCTTTTTAGTTCGATTCACTATAAAAGCGTGTTTTTTAGTTTGTTTTAAAATTATAATTTATTTTATAGTTATTTTTACTATACATTATAAAAATCAGAATTCCAGTGAATAATTTTATTAAGAGAAAATATACTTACCTACTTTAAAGGACTTTTCAATTTTTCTTTGAAAATTTGAGAAAAAATCCAATAAAATTAAAGAAAATGTTCCAAATGTGCGTGTCCTTATTAAAGGACATAAATCACAGACACTTTTCGCTAACAACACAGGAACGTTATTTTCCAGCTAAACTCAAATCAACTCAAATGTTTCATGTCTCACGATTTTCTGATACTTACTTTCGCTATCTTGATTAATATGCATTATTTCAGTAGGTTCTTGAATTGCTTGATCAGTTTCAACTTCTTTTAATAGGGATCACAGATGCCCATTTTTTTAATATTCTGCTTATTTATATTTATAAACCATAATAAGTCGTACAACGCAGCAATCAAAACTACAAAGTTGCTCATGGGGAAAGTGTAACATGTTCTAAAAAATAATTGTGTAAAACGTTCTTCAGTATGCATTATATGTTTCAGAATACTCATGCTTATCCATATATCATAAAACTCTTTCACATGGAAAAAAGATGAAACAGAAATATATTATATATATTTACAACTTCCCTAAAAAAAGACCGAGATAACCATACCAGTAAGTTCGAAGGTCAGCTAAAGTAATATTTTAGGTTAAAAGAAACGTAATGAAAAATCTCTCATCGTTTGATATCGTTATAAGAAATGTAAAAAAAAATCTCTCATCGTTCTCATATTGACCGCAAAGCAAACAAAATATTTGTTTAATTTGGTTATAGGATCAAATACGGCTAATGAGTGTTTGAAGTGGAATCTTTTATTTTTGATGATCACTAGAGGATAAAAATAAATTATATCAGTGTAAATGTGTATTTCTTATTATGTCAGAAAGCATCTTGTTTTACTTCATTCCAAAAAAATATTTTTTAAGCCTTTTATTTTCAATATGCTCGCGCCCCTATCGGAGGGTTACCGCGCCCCCCAGGGGAGCGCGCCCTACAGTTTGAGAAGCACTGCTCTATAGGGAACGGGAATCATCAACAGCGGGACGTTTGAGCTTTGACATATTTAACGTGCATTGCTCCCCTACATGGTGGGTTTTATGCGGTAATAGGCTCAAGCTCATGGCACGCCGTCCACTAGGCTAATGAGGCCACGCAATAGTAAGGGGCAGAATACTCTCAGTTCTAAACTTTTGTGAGAAACTTAACAATATTTATCGAGATATTCAACATGAAAGAGAATTTTTAGATGCACTAATTTAAAAGCTGAATTTGTTCTTATGCATTAATTGAAAATCATTAATCCGCTTCTTCAGTAAATAGCCCAACGCTTAGCTATGTGAACGTGGTAGACGAGTGATTATGATAATTAATTCGTCGCCAGAGTTCCACGAGTTTAGTCCTGCTGACACTGACGACCTACCGTGCATAGGAAACTGATGCAAACTAAATCTGTCCAGCTCAAAGTCCTTCCGTAGGCGTGATTTGGTAGTTTTTAATAGGATGCCGGCTCAGGTGTCCTCCTAGTCCAGCGTTCCTCGGTAAGGTGCACCCGCTTAGGGGGTCGTGATAACTCTACGAGGGGAGAGCAAACCCATTGAAAGGTAGAGAACGAAAGATTATTTTAAAAACATAAATTTACTGAGAGGAAATAGACAAAAAAATACTTTATGACATAATAAAAACTAAAATAAACATTTGCACTGATATAATACACTTATAAATGTGTGAGTACTGCACAATATGTTTTAAAATTAATTTAACAATATTAAGGCGACTTGGCACCCTTTGAGCAAACTTCTTTATTTACGTATTTAAAAATTATATTTTAATTTTTTATACAATGTTTCTATTCAAGAAAATGTTACCAGATGAAAATTTTCATATATTATTCACACAATTTTAAAAATTTAAATTTTTTGAAGAAAATTGGGAAAATTTTAAGTTCCTACTCCTTTTGTAAACATTAATTTTTTGACCTGAAATTTTTTTATAATATTCTTATGAATGTTCTTAACAACTTTAGGGATCGATTTTAGAATAACTTTATTCGTTTTCGAGAAAAAAATAAAATGTTGATAAACAGGCTAAAAATCAACGAAACAGCCAACATGTCTTACATTTTATTTTTTTTTTCAAAAAAAGTATTCAGTTTATAGCAAAACGGATCCCTAATTTTATTACATGCTTTATTTTTAACACGCAGGAAAAAAATTGAGTGATTGGTAAATAATTGTCGAAGGAGTAGCATTTTGAATGTACTAAGGTTTCGAAAAACACAAACTGAGAAAACCCACTTTAAAGTTATAATTCTGAAAAATAATTATTATAAGCTTAATTAAACTTAAAATACCACTTTAAGATGTTACTTATACGTTTTTCTTTAAAATAATTGCAATTTCATATGTTTTCAACCCACACATTTTTATAAATGATCAACTTTTAGAGAGTACTAATTGCACAAGAAAACTCAAGAAAAACTTAAAAACTAAATCTTAAACTAAACTCTGTCATGACAGAAATTTTAGCTTCTTTTCTTGTTATAATATTAAAGTATTACATTTGTATGAAAAAAATCAGGAATAAGAACTGAAATTATAAAATTATTAATATAAAATGCCTTAATTTAAAAATTTTACATGCACACATTTCACAAGGAAGAAAAAATTACATTATTTTATTGCCTCGGAAATATTCTGCTTTTAATACTACACATTCTTTTTTTTATAGTTATTTCTATTTATAAAATAGATTTTTTTAATCATAACGCATTTTTTAGCTTTTTTTTTTCTAAAAGGGGTGTGGCTGAATTGCCTAATTTGTTTTCAAATGAAGTTTTAGTCAACTTCTAACTTTCCGACATGCCCAAGTGATATATCAATCTAAAGATAATAACGCAAAGAATAAGATTAAATGAAAATAAAAGAAAAACGATAGGTTTGTGATTTTTAGGGTACCAAGTCCTCTTAAGTTATGTGACGTAGTTTAATAATTATCAGTGACTCCATGGGCTTGTCATGCATAACATTGTACACAAAAATTAACGTTCATCTAGGTAATATGTACGTTTTATAATTAATTTCTTAAATGCCGATTAAAAATTACGCGATTATGTTGCCAATGTCACTAATTTTCTCTTAGGCGAGCATAATAAGGAACAAATAAGCAAATCTTCTGAAATAAAAGTAAATCTTTCGCAAACAGTTTCAAGTTTCTTTGATTGCATTCCAATGCATTTAAAATAATTTCATGGATAGCAGTGCGCATAAAAGACCTTACTTCCCAAAGACGTATATATACGTCTTGGCAATTAACGCGTTCACCGAGCGAGACGTTTATATACGCCAATGACGCTTAAAATTAAAGTCGTATCGTAGCGTTAGCGTCAAAGTATATTTTTATTGAATTTAATACATTGTTATTGTATGGAAGGAGGGATAGAAGAGAATTCTGATGGAATATTAGGCCGCAAATATTGAAAGTTTGAAAAGCACTGTCCTAGTTACTTTACCGAGGTTCGAAACTAAAATGTCCGTCAACAATAGCTATATTTTTACTATATATTATACGTTAATGTAACTCTCACAACTCTCAAAAATTAGCATCTGAGTAAATTAAAATGAAAATCACATATAAAAATTAGTATAGTGAAAGAACACATATTAAAATTATTTATAAAAAATTAAATTATACTATTGCTTAAATTTAATCATATACGTTCGGATAATATGAATGTAGTTGATCTCTTTACATAAAGACTCTTGAATATAATAATATAAGTAATTAAAATGCATGTATTATTTTTATTTCTCGAAATACCAAGTAATGGTATTTTAAAACTCTAGATAAAAACATAATTGAAATCACCCAAAATTAATACTGATATAATAAATATTAAAAATGCGTCCCATTTAAAAATTAATTTTAAAATCAATACAAATGAGTAATGAAGGTTGAAAGTTCTATTGGGCCTAATGTAACAGGTATAAAATAATATTTATTTTATATTATGCATAAATACGAAACAGATGTAAAAATATCTCAAATAATCGAATGGTATACAATCATCCATTGAAACATTCAGATTGTTATGATATGATACGACTAATCATTTGTCTTAACCAACACTCATTACTCCAAGCTGTTTAACACTAAGATTCTGAAGTTAGGCCCCTTAATAATAAGAATTCTGTTCCATAATGCGGATAACCTTCGCAAGACACATTTTGGATCCCAGATGCAAGCATAGTGCTTATTTTGCATGTCATATCTAAAGCTGTTCAAAGGAACGTCAGAAGGTATGATGGATGAATATTGTGGAAAACAAGGATACTTATTCCCAGCCCATCCTCGTACATCATTTTATTGCCTTTCCAATACCGCCTCGTAACCTGGTGGGAGTCGCGTATTAAATCTGACTTTCATGCATCGTGGACTGGAAACAAGAATGTGGAGATATGTCTTATGGAATTATTTTAAAGAAATTTATAAAAATTTAGATTCTGTATATTTATGTGAGACTTTAGTACAAATATTTCAAAATTGCACAAGGTCATTTATTTTTTAAATAAATAGTAATATAAGTTTTCCTTACTAAGCTTTGTTATATATGTTATGCAGATTTCAACGTGATATAAATAATTATTAATAAGTAAAAAAAAATATTAGCAAATGTTAAGTTCAGAATAAAAATAATAGATTATTTTTTTATCATTCAAAATTTTAATTTCTATTCAAAATCTCGATTCACCACTAATTAGCAAGCAAGATTTGCATAATTTCAGAAGATCTATAAAAGGGACATTTATAGGTTATTAGAAAATGAACCACTTTATATTTAAATTTAATATGTTTTCACTGATATCACTGTTATACAACAAGGTTACTTTTAGAAACATTTAATAAATTGTAGGAAATTTGACAATGCCAATAGTTGTTATTATTTTAAAATTTATTTTTTGTGTTAAAAAGATTCAAGTAGTGTATAAATGGTCTTATGATATCTAGTTGGAGAATATTTATTTTAACACAATCAACAATGTTTTGCCATTTAATAAAAGTAATGCAACAGTAAAAAAAAAAAAAAAATATGGAGCAAAGTGCGCAAACGCAAAATTATTTCGGGCAACTTCCTCCAATTGGAAATGCAAAAATTCTGATTTTTGAATAATTAAAAATGAAATAAATAATACATGTTAGTGAAAAGCATATTGTCTAAGGCAGTCACATATTACAAAGAATAACCACCATTCTTATTAGTTTTAGCACGAAACCTAATTTTGACAGTCAAGAATTGCAACTCGCTAGATAAATTATATTAAAAGACTTTATATAAAAATAAAGAATTGATGAAAGTGCTAATCTTTAAATCTGTAAGAAAGGGGCACTAGAAGTATAGTATATAAAATAATGTTATTTCACAGCAAATAAATATTTTTTTTCATTTTTACTAATAAAATTCTGACAATATATATGATATATCTTTTTTTATATCAAATGAGACTTGGATATCTACAATAATAGAAAATTTTTCGCAATTTACATATATAGCATATGTCTTGCAGTAAAGGTGAAAAAATAAGTAAACAATTGTTAAAATCTAATACATTTTATGCATTAAACTTTTACTGCACTTAAGGGAAGTTGGAAACATTTCTCTCTTTATATACTGACAATGTTAACTTGGTTGTTTTCGATGTAACTTTTCTCAGGATCTGCTATATATACATGAACGTTTTCAAACAATTGAAGTACACCTTTCTCATTGTACTAAAACGAGGTTTTAGCTAATTTTGAATTTTTTAATAATTTATAAAATATTTTATCAAGCATTGCGAAATTTGAACAATTTTTGAAAAAAAAAAACTTGTGAACAATAATTTTTTGAGTTTTATTCAAAAACATCATGTGAACAGTAGTTTCTCAGAAAAGGTACATCAAATATCAAAATTTACATTTTGAGATAAATTGATTTTAATGTATGCAGTGAGATTTCTAATCGGCTAGGAAATAAAAAGGGCCCAATTTACAATAAAATATACATGTTTTGATTTATATCAGACGTTCAACTTTTAAGCAAAAACAAAGTACTTTGTTTACATTTTTATACCATCCAAATGGGCGTGGCCCAATTTCAACGGTTATTTAAAAATAGGTTTTAAGGGATTCTAACTACCTTAGAGGTTAGAGTAAGGTATTTTTTTTAAAAAAGGTTAAAATCACAATGCAGTTTGAAAATGTAAAAATCTCAAATTGTCAACAAAAAAAAAAGATTTTAGCTTTCCAACACCTCTTAAGAAATATCGATCGATTTTGCTATGAGTTAGAGCTTGATACATGGACAAAGAAAAGGCTTCCGTTCGACGAAAGTTCAATTTAAAAATTTTTAAGCTCCTTAACTTTAGCATAAATAATTTATTTTAAATAAAACAATACCTATTTTTAAAGTTATATTTTCCAGGCGTGTATTAATCAAATAAAAACGTAAGAAGGAAGAGAAACATTTAAAAATTACATAGTTTAATTTTTTTAAGGAAATATATTTTTGAATAATTTATATGCTAAAAACAAACTTTGTAAAACCATGAAGACGATTTCACTATCAAACTTACAAACGTAAATTATTTTTTTTATTCTCCAAAAATGATTAACTGTAAGTGATAGATTTAAAATTTTAGATAAATTAAAATGATACGAATATGAAAATATTAAACAAATAACATATATAAGGATTCTATATTAGCTTCAATATTCATATATTACGCGCAGCTACCTTGAAAGATTTCATGCTATCAACACTTGCTTGAGATTTTATCAAATGTAGCGTTAAAAATGGTATTTTTTTTACCTAATTTTATTGAAATTAACGAAGCAATCTTAAAAAACATTATTAAAGGAATTAATAACGGGAAGTCTTTATCAATATGTAACGTTATTTCAATAAAAATAATGTTAATAATAATAATTTTGATTTTCTTCATAATGTTACAGATATATACATGTTTCCTTTGATAGATAGATTAGTTGTTGAAAAGGAGGTGTAATAAAAAAAATTAATTCACTATCACATTTTTAATATTGTACTTTTATTTTAAATATAAAATAACAAAATAATTTAAATAAGTAATATAATTAAGGAAAAAGTTCATTAACTATATAAGCAATAAAGGTGTGTTCGCATATTATCCTCTTAGATAACAATTAAACTTGTTATATCTTTATTGTTTTTTCTATATTTTGGGCGTTTTCAGGAACTTGACATAAAAAACTAGGCAAATATTTTGTAATTTATGAGAAATAATGAATTGTTCAGCTTTTTTAATGTGTTCTTAGAAAAATTCTTTAAAAATTAATTGGTTTTTAATTCTGTTTCAGAAAATTTTTCTCAGCAAAATTTTGCATTATTGTACTACAGATTAATTAGCAATTTTATCTTTATCTTACATCAAGCCTGATATTGTGTTTTGTATTTCATATTTCCGCTTGAGGAGATTTTTACGTAACACTGATGATGTAATATTCGTTAGGATTTATTTCAAGTATGAAAATAATCTGCATTACACATAGATAAAATTCTCTCATAGGTAATTATATAGAATTTAACACATTTAAACCTTCTATATCTATAGTTTTAGAGATCAAACTATTCAAATTGAGTTATTTTCAAAATTAACAGAAGTTTTCAAGCAATATATAATTGTTATTTCCTTTTTATAACAAATATATTTCGGCATCTGTTAGAGATGTGTCACTATTCTAGATATTAAGCATAATAAAAATTCATTTTTTTCTCTCGTTTATTATTATGGACCTTTTGCCAATATATAACTCGTAGAAAAATAAAATAGAAGATTATAGAACATTGTGCTTTTTAAATACTAACGTCCTTGTACCGGGAATGGGCGCGCAAACACACACACTCATCTTATTTAACTTATAATGAATATCATATCATACGACTCCAACAAAATCATACAATTTAAAAACTAATACATGCATGTATTTACTGCACTACGGCTTACTTTTAGTTAATAACAGTTACATCTTTGTAAAGCAAAGTGGTTAGAGTGGGAAAAATGTATATTGAAATGTATAAAGCGGTATATAATCCACAAAAATATTAATAAAAATTTATACAAAATAGCAATAGCCCTTAAAACCATAAATAGAAGTATAAGCAGACAATATAGTAAGAAATGTTAGCACAATAGCAAACTATTGTCCTTAGGAAGATAGCATGTATATATATATATATATATATAGTTAGTTTCTTCGCTCAGTTGAATTATTATTAATTATGGTCATAATCATTTTTAACCTCTTTTGCAAATATTTGTTGTTTACATATCTACATTTGTCTACTTCTCCTGGATTTCTATAGTAGTTTAATATTCCAATTCTATTGTTTTGCTGTTATATTCACCCACGTGGAATTTGGGCTTTTGCCTTGGTTTATCTCATATGCTATTATGTCGAGAATTTCATCTGTAGGCGAAGGTTAAGATCTCACAAAACACTGTTTAACCCTGTTTCACTGTCCTAAACCAGTGATGGCTCGGGAAAGCATAATAGTTTTTTCCACTCTAGCTAAAATTCTTTTTATGTTTGTAATGGTTCCATGTTCTTGATTCATTCGATTTGATCTGAAGAGATGTTTTAGTATTTATTGGTCCTCTTTTTAATTTATTTACTACTGTATATATATATATATATATATATATATATATATATATATATATATATATACTAGCTGGTATACCCGTCTTCACACGGGGGAATTAAAACAAAATAAAATAATAGAAATTGAAGGAAAAAGAAATTTTTAGGTGTTAAATTTAAGTGAATATCAAATTAACCAAAAAAAAAAAGAAGTTTTTTTCAGCAAATCTCTGCTCAACAAAAACTCAAATTTACCAAATTTGAAATATGTGGGTCTAATGGTTGATTTTTTTTGTTATTTTTTAAACTACAACGCTATCGTAACACCCACGTGGGTCCATTTCTTACCTGATGTGTGTTAATCAAAAGTTTTGTAAATATCTAATTTTTAAGTTTACTTATTTATAAAAAAGAATTTTTTTTAAAAAATAAAATGCCCTAACACACATTTTTAGATGTCAATTTTCGCAAAATCCTTTCTTATCAGATATCTACTCCATGTAAGAAACATTACAACTAAATTTCAAGTCTAGGTTTAACCATTGAAAAATGGAATTATCTTTTATCTATAACACCCCTTTAAACCTGTGAAACCCCTCGGGGGTCAATTTTGATAAAATCATGTTTTGTGTTGGTTCTCTATACCTTGAAAGGAATATAGTAGCTAAACATCCAATCTGAAGGTTTAATAATTAAAAAAACATGAATATTTAACTATAATGGTACTTAACCCTTCTTAAAGCTCTTTGGAGGTTTATTTTGCAAAACTTTTTGGTAGTGGATCACTACTTCAAAAAAGGAACATGCCAGCCAAATTTAAAGACTGTAGGTGTAATAGTACAATAACGGAAATATTTTTCTACAACGGCACTTATCTCCTCTCAACCACCCTTGGTAGTCAATTTTCGCAAAACCAATTATTAATGGATCTCTACACCATGAAATGAACATTTCTGCTAAAATTTAAGTCTGTAGGTCTAACAGTATAAAAATCAACGGGAATATACTTATCCGTAACACGTTCTAGGACCATTCAACACTCCTTGGATGTCGATTTTTGAAAAACACCTTTTTCAACGGATCTGCACTCCATGAAAGAAACATGCTTAACAAATTTCAAGTATGTAGATCTTATAATATAAAAGTAGGAATAATTTTCTGGAAAGGCTCTTAACCCCTGAAAACCATGTTGCTGTCGATTTTTTTTCTGCAGTTTTATTGGTCAAAAAACAAGAATATTTAGCTTTAAATCCCCTTAATTCCCTGCAGTGCCCCTTGGGGTCGAATTTCGGAATACCCTTGTTATAGCGGATATCCATCATGTTTGGAACGTGCTTACCAAATTTCAAGTATGCACGTCTAATATTTTAAAAACGGAAATAATTATCTATAACACCTATTAATCCTCCGCAACGCCACTTAGTAGTCGCTTTTCGTAAAAACCATTTTGTATCAAATCTCTATTAAATAAATCTGCTTATATACCAAATTCAAGACTATGCGTCCAATAGTTTAAAAATGGAAATAATTATCTATAACCTCCCTTAATTCCCTTGTGGCATGGGGGTACTCTAAATAGCCATGTAGCCGCATGTCCTCTCGTTATGTTCGTGGAAGGGGAAGATATGTGAGGGGACTCTAACCACTCCCAGGGCCTCTCCCTCAAAAATAAGATATAACCGAGACAAGTCTTTCGGTCATCTGAATGGTGCGCAAAGCTACTGCTAACGACATGCTGTATATGTCGTTAGCCGCACCCATGATGAATTTCGTAGGCCTTGATTTGATGTTATTGTCGATCAGGTGGTGTAAGTAACAACAACATCACTTTATAAGTACTTTTATCTTAAAGACTAAGCAAATACATTTCATCCGATGTGTTTTTTAATCTACCAATAACAGAAAAACTCTCATAAGCATAAGTTATTCATGAAAGATTGTTTTTTTAAATTTAATGCAAATTCAAATGAAGACTGATATGAAAAGACTTTAATTTTATTTCTGTTCAAACTTGGGTGATAAAGTGTGACAAATCATTACGGAACTTTATCACTAACCTACTGAGACGTCTTTTTTAGGGAAATTTAATTCCCTACCTATTTCCAATCAACTCCAAAAAGAGGACATGGATTTCTTGTTATGCAGATTAGATAAATTATTTAAGTTAAACGGAATAGTAAAGTGTGAGACAGTAGGAGAGAGAGATTGAAGCAGGAAGTTATAATAGTGAAGTTAGAGATTTATTATAGAAGATTTCTAGGTGGATAAATTAGGCTCAGGAATAGCTGAGATTCAGTGTGGTAAATATTGGGATTTATAATTAAAGTATCATTAAAGATTTATATTAGAGTGAGATTAAATTTAAATGTTCAGTAGGAACATTATTGAATATAATTCTGGGATCTCTTATTGCTGTAATTCCTGAGGATCGATATTCTGATTGTTAATTAATTGATCATTAAATATTTAAGTTAATATAAAGGAAAGTCCCTTTTAAACCTCATAAAGCTATTTTGATTTATTTTTATTAAAAGTGTTTGATTCTATTTTGGGAAAGATAACCAAATATAAAGAAAAGTTATTTATAAAAATGGCTACTGGTTCTTTATTGACTCAAAATTTTTCTCGTTCTCAAAGTGGGATCCGCGGGATCCTTCACAGAAGTTAAAATTGAAAGTAAAGAAAACGACACTGAAAATAAACAAAGAAAATCCTCTGATCCCAATTATTTGATCAAACATTTATGTGTTCTTAATAAAATAATCAGTCAGAACAGAAATATAAATAGGCTTTTATAAATCTTATATGAAGAAATTATTCAAAGTTGTGATAAAAGTGATTATGATTCATGTTAAATTCTTATTTATAAATTGATTCAACAAATCAAATATTTCTTTTAATGTCTTTCTGATTGTTTTCAGACAAAATGAAGGGTAGATCTTGATACTGAAGACAAAAAAGATCTATTCTGTGATTTCAACCATTCATTGCTAGCGGTCCACAGTCTCCGGCAACCATTAAAAGAAAGGGATTATCCTTCCCCGGTTGAAAGAATTTCTCCTTTTCATCAAAGAATGTACTAAAATAAAAAGGCTGCAGTTTCTGTAAATAAAACAACTTCTCTTATGTAAGATAAATCTGTATTTATTAAGCACTAATTATATAGTCGTTGTACTGTAATGAAATATTACTTATGTTTTAAACTGGGAATTATGTTAATTTTGTATTTGTCCCGCATATTTCTAATTAATAAGTAATTTGAGCTTCAATTATATTTCCCAGAAATTCAATATTCTCATTTTAAAGCATTTAATTAAAAGTATAATAATTTAATGAGTTTAGATTTATAATTCATGCATATTTTAAAAATTGCATTGAGGTCAGTTGCATTTAAGAAAAAATCATGACAAACGTATTTCATAACGTTGACAATGAGATTAAATTACAACTTTACTCATAAATGTGCTTAATTGTATATGATTTTTTATTGTTACGTTAGTCATTAAAATTATATTGTTTAGTCTAAGCCCAAAGCATTAATTATTTTTAAAAATGCAACTTTCAGATTCAGGCGTGTCAACCTTAAATTAAAGAAGGCTACACATCTTTAAAAATAATACATATTAACATTAATTTCAACATCCTTTTATCATTTAAATATGTTGTTTAAAATGTAGTACCATACTACATTCTTTAAATTGAAATTTAATGCTACGTACACTTTATATAATACATTTGAGCATTTCTCAAGTTCATCATGCATTTGAATTAGGAAGTGTAAAAAGTTATTTGCACCTCATTTCTACATTATCTACGCGTCCTGTTTCTGTGGGTTAGAACGAGGGATATATATCACACACACTCAAACCATTAATTTTTAAATCATGTTTATTAAGGTCTTAGCTTAAACACAATACACAGCAATAATATTTCTAAGTATGTTGATCTACTAGAATGAGAAGACGCAAAACGTATTACCATAAACACCTGGTGTAATAGACCACGAATCTAACAGAGGATAGTTCTTCATCTATCACTAATATACGTCCCTTCCTTATAACTTATATAAAACCAGCTTACGGGTATATCCTAGGTAATCAGCTGTATTATTTATCTGTTCAGATGTGGCTTTAATCAGACAGTATTCCTTATGGCTTCGCTATAGCTTTTGACTCGACAGTACTGGCACAGCTAGATTTTTTCATGGTGTTAGAATTCTTCTAACTTAATCTGAAATCACTTTACAGCTACTCTCTACTTAGCTGCTTCACTTCCGACTCAACAATCACTTCTGCGCAAAGACATAAACCCGGATATAGACCTCCCACTCTTACTGCTAGCTCTGTATCGAGACATGTTTATTACTAATTTACATAACCAAAGTTCTTCTTTCTTGGTTTCGGAAATAATTGTTATTTTGGCAAATTCAAAGAAACTCCAAAAACAATAATAATAGAAAATTACGATGAAAGCCCTGTCACACATTGAAAGATAATATCAGGAAATAACAAAGTTACTTAGACTCGTAATAACTCCAAAATGTAAGAAAATGTGATGTGAATGATGGAAATTTATTTTTGTTAGCCTCTTATCTGACTAAAATTAAGTTAGTGCTTTTGCTAATAATCAACTACTGTGATTATGTTATTAGTATCATAAAAAGGACACTCCGAGATTACCGCAGCATTCCTAGCTTCTGTATTAGTTACATCTCGTAATTAAGTTTTTATGTAAAGAGAAAGATCGTAATGCACGGAACAATTAGTATTGGTTTTCGTAAAGAATACTTAATCCTGGATATTCTTATTTTAATAGATAACTTCGAACTATTTTAAAACTTTGGAAAAGAAAATGCACTGAATGTTTTATATTTTACCTACATAATGTAAAATGTTTTTCGAAGAATCATTAATTAAAATAATAGAAAAAAATCATTCACTTAAAACAAATTTAATATAAAATTAAAATATTTAGAGGTATTTTGTTAATTTAAAGAGAATAAAGAACTTATTTCATTAGCACAAACAAAAGGTGGAAAACAAAGGGAAAAATGACAAACCCTAAGGAGTTATTTTTCAGCAAAATACCACAAATCTATTAAATCTTTCGCCGTATTTGCATCGGTGTAATATTGCCAAATTGCAATTTATTTTTCAGCGTGCTTTTCTTGACTTTGATTGTTTGCATGGTTGCTTCTTTTGAAATATATGATTTAAAAAAGATTTGATTCAACTATATTTATTTATATATATATATATATAATATATATGCTATATAAAGGGTGTCTCTTAGAGGTATAGAACTTAGAAATAAATAAAACAATGATGTATTATTCGATTGACAAGAATTTTTTTATTTGAAAGACAACTTTGTAGCATTGCTATCATTTAGCAGCATAGATTTCTGGCATAGACTGCCACAGCTGGTCTGGATGTAGTCCAATCTGGACGTCCAATTTTCGATGACTTTTTCCAACATTTAATGGGTCGTATATCGGCACTAACACGGCGAATGTTGTCTCTCCAAAAATGGTCAAGCGTTTGTGGCTTATCCGCATAGACCGGGATGACTTTACATAGCCCAAAAAAAATAGTCTAGTGGTGTTAAATAACAAGATCTTGAGGCCAATTCACAGGTAGGTCCAAAAACGTGGAAATTAGGCGGTCACTAAACGTCTCTTTCAATAAATCGATTGTGGCACGAGTTGTGTGACATGTTGCGCCGTCTTGTTGGAACCACAGCCCTAGACATAATGATTGTTCAATTCAGGAATGAAAAAAAATTAGTAATCATTATAAAATCGATACCGATCACCACTGACTTGTAAATCCCTGTCGATCACCCCCATCGTTTTTGAAGAAGTACGGACCAATGATTCCACCAGCCCATAAAGCGCACCAAAACAGTCATGTGTTTTTCTGGATGTAACTTGGGTGTTTCGACCTATTACACCTCTGGATTTATCTTCACCCAAATGCGCGCAGTTTTGTTTGTTGACGCAAATGCCATGCAACCAGAAGTGCGCTTCATCGCTAAACAAAAATTCGCCCGCTTATGAAAAATCGGGAACAACGGCAACTCGTTTTGGGGGCCCCCCGACAATTCTTACGCCCTATTTGATTTTGCCCGTTTTGATGAATTGCCAAAACCAAAATGAGAATAAATCATTTCTGATAGCAGTTAAATTGTCGCCATCTTGGAAAGTTATTCAATTTTTAAACTTCTATACCCTTGAAACACTCTTATAAGTAGCCGTCGAGCCCCAAGTCCTTCGTGTGGTTGGAAAGTTGGTGGAGGGAAGAGAAGTCGGGAGATGCCCTGACCACCCTTCAGGGTTTTTCCCTCCCTCTTAAATTTTAGGCTGAACCCTTGCAAAAAAACCGACCATGGTGCTCAAGGCTAAGGCTAACGCGATATGTGTAAATTCTAGTCCTTAGCCACGATGAATTTCGCGGGCCTCGACCTAACTCCGTCAGGTAGGTGGAATTAGTCACAACAACACACAACTTGTTTTAACCCCGTCGGTTTTTTTTCTTTTTAATTTGAGCAGCACTTGTTAGTGTATATTAATGTATTTTTATTTCATAGAATAATTAGTCAAAGTAAGAAGTTCATACACTAACTGCTTTTTTGTTTAATGAAATAGCTAAGCATTCGGGGAATCACCTAAACCTTACATTTTAATATCATGTATATTTCTACAAACAAAAGTTATTCAGCTGAAGTTCTTAAATGATCACAATAATGTTTGAATTAATTACCTAATAAGAAAAAAGAGATTTTGTATTTTTAATTTTTGTATCTCTCTCTTTTTTTGGTTTTTTTGTTAGAGATATGATTTTTTTTAAGTCAGACTCTGAATAAATTCTTCGGTACTTAGCCTATCTAATACTTAATGTAGAAAATTAAAATTTTGTTTACAGATCTTTGAAAAAAGGTTTAAGTTAATCGATCGTTTATATCTGTTTCATTGTCTCTAAAACTTCATATCTTGTCAGGAAATCTGATTGCTTTGAATTTTTATTACAAATCAGAAAATTTTGAAATTTTTATTCGGAACGATTTTAATAAGCCATCAACATAGAATTTTAAAACAGATACGTATTAGTATAACTTATTCTTTGTTTGAATTTTTATAATTCTCTGTCCGAAAAATACATCCATGAGTTATAAATGCCAAATCCCTAACCCAATCACTCAATATTCTTATTATACAATGGATAAAAAAAGTGTTTAGTTCAAACGGTTTTTTAAGGTAATGAGTAAGATGTGTCACGATTATATATTAATATGTGCATGCACTATTAAAGCAATAAAACATGATACATTTATATTCATAGGATCAATTTCTTTTTTCAAAACTTATTCCAGTTTACAGCGATACACTTAAAAATTAAAATTGTTTCATATTGTGCTTAATACATGCATGGAATCTCTCAAATTTATATTCCTATATTAATTTAAGGTATGAGATTATATATATACGTTCGGAACCGTGATTTTGCAAAAGCGTATAAATGGATATTATTTATGATATTTAGCGTCACTTTGATTACAAAATGTATATAAAATTGTCTTAAGAAAAATATTACAATAAAATATTATTTAAGTACAACTTTTTGACAAAAAAGTAACATAGAATGACCCATTTTAAAAATATTCTCCTTTTGTGAAAAATGCTTCTATTATAGTAATATTTTGCTGGTATATAGCTCGGATCTCTGTACGGAGGCTTAACTAGAATTTTTGAAATATATAACTTAGAAGTGGGTTTATCTATGTTTTACAACAGAGAGGAGAAATTTTAAGAAAAAAACGCCGATAATTATTTCAATTGGTTGTAACTCTAGAAAAGATGTGAATTTTTCAGAAATCATAGTTGAACTTCTGTACAGAGGTCTGAGCTGTATGCAGGCAAAATATTATTATAATAAAAACATTTTTCGCAAAAACAGAACATTTTGAAAAAAGGTTATTCTTAGTTAATTTTTTGCTGAAATGTTGTATTTTTTTAAATATTTTTTTTGTCAAAATGTCCTTAAATCAATTTTATACATGTATTCTAATCTGATACTAAATATCATGGAAATTATCCAATTATACGCTTTTTTACAATCACGGTTACAAACGTTGCCGGATACCTTAAGGTATCCGAACACGTTAAAAAGACCGATATTTTGTTTTCTATTTTATTGAATACAGCTATCTTTGTTTACAAAATATACTTTGTTTTGATTTTACGCTTCTTAGAGGCCAAGTTAGAATAAATTTTACTAAGTTAGAAAAACCGGAAGTGGATCATGGATCTACCAGAAGTAGGCATTTAAATTGTTCGAAATCTATCATGGCGAGTCTGTTCACACCAATGTATTACCAATGTATTTCTATAAAACTTTTGAACCTGATATTTTATGCTATTTTCTAGAGAATGTACTAAAATATTTCTTATTGTATGAATATTTTTTCAGTTAGGCCTTGTTATTTAAACAATGGTCTCATAAATTCGTGATTTTTCTTATAACGTTTTCTAAATCAGCTCTAAAATTTTCTTATTTTAATAAAACATTAAACTTTTTGTACATTCTCTAGATAAATGTCTCTAGATTGTTTTGGTAATTCTTTTACTAATATAAATTTATTATTTTTTTCTCTAATGGCTTTGATGTTTTACAAAAATATTGCTAAAATTTCACTTATAATTGTGATTTTTGTGAAATTCAGGCAATTTATTGTAAATATTGTTGGTTAAATATTAGTATGTATTGGTATTTAGTCCTAAAAAGCCTTCATAATGTTTAAATATGTTATTTTGCCAAAAAGTACTCTGAACGTGTACGGATACCTTAAGTTTATAAAAACATAACATATTGAAAGTATATAATATGTGATATTAAAATAGCAAGTATTAATTTTGTTTACATAAATATTATTCAATAAACATCATAGATGATATTTCAGCACTCTTGTTTTCTGGAGCTGAACTAGTAAAGACTTTTTAATTTTTTTGAGCTAGAATCTCATTTTTTAAGTCAAATATTATTCGGTATATGTAAAAATAATCCATTTCTTAATCAGAAATTTGAAAAAAAAAAGTATGTATAACGTATATGTACTTATATGTATGCATGTAAAAAATATTCATGAAAATGTAAGTTGCAAACATCAAGAGCACACATCATTTAGAAAAAGGAGAAAAACTGTCAGTGAAAATTGCTTCCTATTTCTTTTTTTACTTGCATTTCTTTTTAAAAGGAAATAAACTTTTCAAGAAGGCGTGTTTTATGCAAGCAAATAGCTTTCATTTCGTAAGTAAGATGTAGTTAGTAAACCAAAGAATGATAGTATCGATATGCAGTACTTTGCCAAAGCAAAACTTTTACAAGACAGGGATTCAAACAGATCCTTATTCTTTGTGTTTGTTAGATTTTAATTTTTTTTAAAATCTAAAGGCTGTATTTTGCGTTTAATTGGGTCGGACATAAACTTTTTCCTCCTTGTTATTTATTGTTTGATTTCTCAAACTTTCTTACTTTTTTTTCGTAACTTTTGTTATTATTTTTGAGTTTTTTTCATGTTACGAAATACTTTTTATGATATCGAAATATATATTTTCCTCCATCAGCTGAGGTTTTTAAAATAAGCCTATATCTTGAAGAAAGATGATCTTTGGATTTAACAATGATTGTCTGAGTTGAAAAAAGATATGGACGCTAAAACTTTGTTTTAAATTTGCTGAAAAAGTATTGTTTATTTTTAAATCTATTTGAGAAACTTTAGCAAGGAAAATTGCACGAAAAAATTCAGATAAAAAAGTACTGTCTATAAAAATGATTAAGACAATTCCTGCTCATGGACAATGTATTTTTGTTGGTATTGTGGTGTAGCCGGTCTCTTACTCCTAATTGCTAAGGGGACACCGACAGACATGAGAAAATTCCTTTTGTTTCCCTAATTGCTATGAAAAGTTTCGCAAATGGGTGGTCAGAAATTCTGACCCTTTTTTCCCATGTCAGTCTAAAAGTTAAAAGAGACACCGGCACAATTTGCTTTCGTTTTCTCATAAATCGGTAACGACAGCGCGCCTGAGAAAATAGAGCTTATAATATGGAGCCAGACAGACTCGTGCCAAGAGCAGCCGGTGGAGAGAGATCGGAAGAGTTAGGCGGAGAGGGATCGTGAGAAATAAGAGGTTTATAAGGCGAGAGCGATATGAGGGAGAATCCGATTGAGGCCTCGCTTAGTGATATACTTCCGAGTCAGCGAATTCTGGGAGTCTGCGAATTAAGGTGGTCTTCGAACCATGGAGATTTCGAAGGAGCAATTGCACTTTAGATATAGAACCAGCGAGCTCACCCAATACTCGGTGTGGAATTACCGAGAGTGAACTGAGAAGTGTGGATCCCTCTGGCACATCCCATGTAAAGGACTTTTCTTTAAAGGATCATTTTATTTCCTTATTTTATGCGAGCGAAGAATAAAGAGAAACTTTATTTGTAGACTATTTTTACAATTAAATTGTAATGAAACATTTTTCGATGAATTTTCATAGTGTATAATAAATAATTTTTCAAGAGATGTTTGAAGTCATTACAGTATGAAATGTCCAGATACATATTTTAATTCATTTTTAACACACATACATACGAGTATATATATGTAGAGCAATAATTTTGATGAAATCGATACTTTTGATCTTAATACACTGGCCTCAAAAAATTAGTACAACCGGGTTTTGTGTCTAATTTGCAAAAGTGAATGAATGTAGAAACAAAAAATTTGGAGGATATGTGCATTAAATAGTTTTTATTGAATGCGTCATAGAAATTTGTATAAGTGTATTGCAAAAACGATTTATAACAAAAAACGCAATCTCTGCGGAAAAGTCCATTCTTGGAGAAAACAGCACATCACAGTGTTATGTGGTAAAATGGCATTAAAACAATACAAAAAATGGGTTCTAATAAGGAATGTGTGTCCACCTAACTTGAATGCATTGGCGGCATCGATTTCCCATGCTGTTTATTAAGTTGTCGGACACCGGAATAGGAAGCGAATACCAGACACAGAGTAAGCCTTGTTTCAGCTCATGTAACGACCTTGGAGGAGGATTTAAAGCAGCAACCTCTCTGCCAAGATAGTCCCAAAGATGTTCTATCAAGATTCAGGTCTGGAGATCGAGCTGGCCATTCCATTCGTTCCAAACCGTGATCCTCCAGATACTCCCTCAACAATCGAGCTCGGTGAGGTCGTGCATTATCATCCACCCATCAGAATGAAGTCGTTACCAGCAGCAGCATATGTGCGGACATATGGATCAAGGGTCTCATCCCTATATCTAAGACCAGTTACGGTTCCTCCATGGAACATATGCAGGTCAGGGAGGCCACCGAGCGAGATCCCCTGCCCAACCAGGATTCCACCACCTCTATAACTGTGTCTTTCAACAGTGTTGGATTGATGGTATCTAGTGCGCTGTTCCCCTCCAGATCGGTAGACGCCCTGAATCACTCTCCATTGTAAAATCTGGACTCGTCTGTGAACAGCACAGAAGCCCATTGTTGCTGCGTCAAGAAACATGTTCTCTTGCCCAGCATAAGCGGTTGCTTCGCTGTCGTCCGTTGGGGGGAACGCACACAACTGGTCTTCTTGCATACAGACCTGCATTGTGAAGACGATTTCGCACCGTAGTAGCGGAGATTCTTCTTCCTGATGCTTGAAAGTGGTGGTCTGCAACGAGCTGCAGCACAGTAGTGGTTCTTCCTTCGTGCCAAAGAGAGCTAGAAAACGGTCTTCTGCAGGTGTTGTAGCTCATGGTCGGCCTGGAACAGGTCTTCTGGACACAGAATCTTCGGATTGGTATTGATCCCAAAGTCGCTGAACAACACTACGAGACACATTGAGACGTCTAGCAGCATCAGCCTGCGACAATCCCATTTCCATTCATCCAACTGCCCCGCCACCTTAACGGGTGGGTAAACGACGTCTCTAAGACATTTTCTAAACTCTATTGACTATTGTCACCGAAATTGCCAACAACGCTGTTGAAAATCAACACAACTTACACACAAAGTAGAAAAAGCTTCTGATATTTGCATATTTTCTCTCACTCATAAATATACGTTCTTTTCTATTAAATAAAAGTTGTAGCAATCAAGCTTTTGCATTGGGTCGTTTTCTTTTAAAGTTCGTTATTGTTGTCATTCATGTAAACTATGCATTTTATTGTTAGCCGCTATTTTTTTAGTGGTGAGCTTCTCGAAAAACATGTTGTACCTTAACTTTTTGAGGCCAGTGTATAGTTGATTTTCTGTTCCGGGACAGTAATATTCATTTGTAATAATTACTATTTGATAGTTCATTATGCCACAAAATAATATAACAATTGGATTGTGTCTATTAAAATAATATTGTAACTATAATTGAAAGAAAATATTATTTGGATAATGAGTCATAAAACAAAACTAATAATATTAAAACTGTTAATAATTTACTTGCTTATCTATATATAACCTAACGATTCAATTGCTTCTTAAATCCTTTCTTGTTAATAATACCCTTAGAAGTTAATCTTGAATCAGCTTACAAACTTAATGCTTCCACTACTTTTAATCGGAAATGCTACTTACTAGTTGTTTGTTTCGGAAATAATTCTTATTTGCTTAAAGCAATAGCTCATTAATTTGCATCTTTAAACTTTATTTATTTCTTTAAACATTTGAATTTTCCATTTGTTTTTCTTATATACACTTTGTTGTCGTATAATTATTAACGTTGATCTCAATTGAGAATTTGTCATACTCATTTACAATTATTATTCGAATGCTATCAAAAGTAATTTTCTCTTTGTTACGGCGTATTTATACTGAAACGAGAATATTCTTACATTGCCATGGGGCTTGCGCCATCGTGCTTAACTTTGAGAAAATTAAATTTTAGTACTTTTAAATTTAAAACATTTTCTGTAAAAGTATTAGCTTACTTTATACCTAATCATAGAAACTTAAACCCATATATATATATATATATATATTATATTATATATATATACATATATATATATTATTATATTATTATTATATACATATATGCTATTATATATATATATATATATACGTTATCTACTACGTTATTTGAGCCGAGTAATATAGACAAGAAATGAAGAAGATTTGTGCCTTAGAATTTTCTTTAACCGATTAATTTTGTAGGATAAAGCTTAAAAAATTGCCAATGCATTACTAAAACAATTTGTGCTTGATCCTGTAATGTTTTACCGTTTTATTGCATATTACTTTGTTTCACTGATATACGTATGGAGTGTGCGGATTTAAAATATCCAAACGCTATGCTTTATTAATACGGAATTACCCATCCGAAAGAAATAGACTGTTAATCCATGAATTGGAAAACCCTCCGAGATTTTTTGGATCTAGTCCGACCGGCCGTACGTGAATGCATTATTCGGCAATCTCAGACGATAAACTTTTTATACTGACTCCATTACAAAAGATGTGGACGCCACGGCAGAAGTTGCAGTGCGTAGTTTGATTAACGGAATTTAAATCAGTCACGTGTGTACAGTGACGTGTTCCAACAGAATGGAATGTGGTTCCTTCGACATCAAAATTTATTCACCAATGGGAAAGAACAAATCAGAGAAATTTGATCAAAATCAGACGTACAAATTGCTTTTCGATCGCATTATATTGAGTGTCAGCTTTCGTTCACTCTACACATGAGTTAATGGCAACAATTTAAAATCCTTCTAGAAAATGCCAGAGTAGTTAGAGGAGAGAGTATGCGTGCCCGTAAACATGATCCGAAATTGTTGCGTGTATCACAGTTAACTTCTGTAGAGTCAATGTGGCATATGTATTACGACGTGGACACGTTCATGCTAACTAGTACACTATCTCGTTGATTGATGCTAGTAATCCGTTGATTGGTAGGCCTTGTACTCATAGTGTTGGTTGAGAATTGAACTAACAAACTGCATCGCTGCTTTGTTTGTAATTGTGTCAAACTAGACTGTGTTATAGATACATTCGTGTTATCCAAAATCTAGACGTATTTTAAAACTGAAACCGCTTTTTCTGTCTTTCAAGGGATGTGCTCGTGATGTATTACTTTCGATGCTACGTTTTATTTGTATGCAGCATTATATATGCATAGTTTTGTACTTACAAATATTTAAAAACAACTCTAAGGTTCTTTTAAATATCAAACTGATATTTGAAAACAAAAATGCGAGTGAATTCACGGCTACTTCCTTCAACAAATATTGAAATGCAGGTAAATGGTAGATCTTTCAAAGAAAGAACAATTTAATTACACAAAATTTAATTTCTTATTTATTTTATACGTTTCTCTAAACCAGCATCCTATGCACCAGAAGTAAATACAGAATTAAATGCTTTACTTCTCAACTGTTTAGTTTTTTTTCCCCTGAAGAATCAATGTGATAGCTTAACGATAGAAAATAAAATGTTCCATGCTTTGATCTTTGAGCTAAATTAAATTTAAAAAAACAAGTAGTGGGCTTCTTTTTAAATACTTCAAAGATATTTCAAATTTCTATCTTTACTTTTATTGCGTTTTTTAGTTTAACTAAGAGACAATTGCTGGCTTAATTTCCAGCAAATGGAAATTTATTTCGTTAATTCAAAAAAAATGCATACATTTCTGAAGAGAATAATATCAATATATCTACTGTGGTGTTATTAAATATCCCTTTTTTATGCTTAATGTGATGTATTTTGCCCTCAATAGCCGATAAAATTATCTGAAAACGACAGAAACTACGGCTCTTTATTATCTTCTGGCAAAACATTGAAATTCTAAGAATTAAAACACGAAAAAAAGTAGAGAAAATGGGGATAAAAAACTGGATTAGCATATACTTGGAAGCAATCATTGTTCAGATTAAAGAATTTTAAAGAAAGTTGTTAAAAGAAATCTGTATTACTTTTACCTTAATTTTCTTGGTAATTTCTTTTTAAAATTTATCAAATGTATACTTTTATGGAACTTTTTTTTCTCATTATCAGATAAATTTTTAAGCATATATGTATCATTTTAAGTTCTAGGATGGACTACTCTATCTCTCTCTTTTTCTCTCTCTTGAGATAACTAACATTCCTCTAAAATAAATAAATTGCAGAAATAATAAGTACTTTTCAAAAGCCAGGTCAAAAATTTCGCACGAGAGTGTTTATTTGTTGCTGATAGCAAAGAAGAATTATATAAAGGATGGTGGAAAAAGGAATGGTTCAAAAATTTATTACTTGACTTGTTGTATCTATTAGAAACATATATTACTGCACCTTGAATTAATTACTAATTTCTTAGTAGTTGAATTTGTCTGTAAGGTAATTATTTCTCGATAGCAAAAGACGACCACACACGAACGAGTTTCAACATGAACTGTTTATTTACTCAAAATAATATTGCAAAGGAGTGCGCAGCGTGCCATCCGTGGACTGTAAGATGAAACATAAGTCCCCCCTTGAAACACGGAGGGAATTCAAAATTAATTAATTAATTAACTTAAACATAATAAGTTACTAGACATACTAATAAATTAAGTATAAGAATTAACATACTAAATGTATACAAACTTACAATAAAACATACTTCTAAATTAAAGAAATTAAGCAATGAAATTTGCCTCAACAATGCTAAAAAATGGTATGCATAATTCACAAATGTTAAATGGTTTATAGGAAGTGGACACATTTTTAGCAATTGTCTTACAAGTTCACTACTAGTTTGAGTTTTTACCTTGAGACCACACGAACCTTACTGTCTTACCAGGGAACGTTTCCATGACTTTCCCTAATTTCCACTGTAGTAGGGTGTGTTGTCGTGTTTGATTAAGACAAGTGTTCCTTTTGAACGATGCCGTTTCGATATTGACTGTAGGAATGCCAATTACTCCGAAGACCATCTATTCAAAAAATGTTAGGTATTTCTTATAAGCAATCGCCAACGGTTACAGGGGCGTAGATCGTCTGAAACAGTAAGTTGTGGAATAGCTGTTAATGCTTTTTCCATCAGAAAATCTCCCTGATGTCATAACACAAGGATCATCTGGACTGTTAGAAAATACACATAGTGGTCTGAGTTGTTATGTCTCAAATTGGTAGCGTGATAATGCGGATAGTTCCTTCTTGAAGAGTGTAGGACTAGTGGCACCAACAACTCTGAACCAAATGAAACTTAAAAAGATTTCACTATGCGTTCTCCAAATACCTCCGAAATGGGGAAGTGGATTAAGGATTGCAAGTGAAAAAGTGATGCCGTATACGCTTCTGGGAATTGATGAAATCTATAATTGTATCCTTTCCCAACTGGCGAACCTTATGAGATCTGATCTAGCCCGTCTAGATCTAGATCCGATCTAGAAATTGGTTCCTGATCGTTGATGATCAATTGATGGCTTAATGCCTTTAGTGAGCAACGATCTTCTTAAAAACGCATTTAAATGCTTTTGATGTTAAGTTGCTAATGACTTCAAAATGAAAGCCTTCATGGCAGAGGCAA